>JAPIVC010000689.1:0-31653 GCA_030586385.1 Camponotus fellah | reverse complement strand
ATTAATATATCTGTATGAGCTCTATATAAAAAAATAGGTCTTAAAATATGTGTGATACAATATGGCTCCAGGCGAAAGTCCACTTTAAAAAACTTAACGTGCCATTGGTGGTAACTCAAAAGTGGTTTGGAAGTCCACTGTTATTATTATTACTTTCTTATATTATAACTTTTACATTCTTAATATCTACAGCAGAATATTTCTTGTAGAATTACGCAATTTTTTATAAAAAAAGAATACCAATCCAACTATTTTACGCGTTAAAATGTTCTGCGTAAAAATGAAAAAAATTGGCCTCAAATTCTACATTACATTAAAAAACCATTATTTAAAGAAAATCCTATTAAAAAATACACGAATGCAAAAGATGTCTCTTCTTACGCGGCAGATACGTTTCACAATAATAAGGGATCGCGTTATTAGAAAAAATCGTGTAGAAAAAAAATATATATATTCATAAAAGAGTTAAATATATTAGAAAAGTATGCATAGACTATGTATATTATTTGATTTACAGTATTTAACTTGGTTGTACGTTGCAGACACGGTCCATGCAAGGAGCTATCATCTATGAATCATTCAATGGATTACAGTTGCAATCGGTATTTGATCTGTAATGGTAAAAGGTTGGTACAAACATTATGATTCAGCCTATATATATATATGTGTAGATCAGTTATTTCAAGGACAAAATCTTATATATTCTGATTACTTTGGGGACAAGTGTTTACTTTGAGGATTGTCCTCATTATTTTATATACAAAATGATTACTTTGAGGACTGTCCTCAAAATAAAGGTATATAAGCAAGGATTACTTTAGGAACTTACTTAGTGGATTACGTTCAGTTGGATATTACCTATTAACCAGTTAAACATAGGGCTCTTTAATTAGCCAATTCGTGCTAGTTACTTTAAAAATTGCTTCATATAAGTGATTATGTTCAATCGCATTGTGTTATAATAAAAAATAAATTCCTCTCCTCTTTGGCAAAAAAATCATATGCATATCAATATGCATATCAATAATGTTTAATTTATTTAACTTTTGCACTTGGACATCGAAAAAAAATTAAGATATATAAAATCTATGCTTTCTTTCTTTTTTATATTTATTCATATATGTATGTGTACGCGTATATATGCAGATCAGTTACTATAAGGACAAAATTTATATTACTTTTGGCACAAGTTTACTTTTAAGATTTTCATTATTTTATATACAAAATGATTACTTTCAGGACTATCATATATATATATATATATATATGTATATGTATATACAGGGTGTCCCATTTTAAAAGTTCAACCCTTATAACTTTTTAAATTTTGATTGTAGAAAAAAATGATTCAGATTCAATCGTTTACATTATAAACGAATATATCTCCAGTAAAATGTTAAATCTTAGACATTATGCAATTAAATATTAAATCTGCTTGATTACGATCCGGACATGCCAAGTTTTCGTAATTTATTTCGATTTAAAGATTGTGCGACTTAAAACTTGCGTACATTTTTTTTTAATTATATACATTATATAAAAAATGTTTTAGGAATGAAAAGAATCCTAATTCTAATTTAGTGTTGATTTTAAATATTTTAAATCAAGTTTCTCTGAATAAATGCGTTTTAATTTTTTAGGGAGAATTTATGTATAATATTTCTACAATGTAAAATTGATTTCATGGCAAATATTATATCAAATTTACAAATTGCTCTTAAGTAGTTGGTTAATAGTAATTATTGATTTCCTATTTAATTTTGATATTTCATTTTTTTATCTTTTTTTATGATAATTATTTGTTAAGGTTTTGTTTTTTCTTGAAAAATGTAATTTTGTAAAGGAAAATTATTATAAATTATTTTTAAAGACTTTTTTCATTAAACATTTTGTTGCATATAAGGTAAGATTATTTTTTATGTACTTGACGTATTTTTTTAACATTTGTAAATTTTTTTAGAGGGATATCACATCTTTTTGTAAAATGTTATATCTTTTCTACAAATTAATTTTGTGGGGAAAATTTTTGTAAATTATTTTTAGGGATATTTTTTAATTAAACGTTTTGTTGCATACAAAGCGAAATATTTTTTATGTACTTAGTGTATTTTTTTTACCTTCGTGAGGTTTTTTAGAGGGATTTCACATCTTTTTGTCAAATTTTATGTACTTTCTGTACATTATTTTTTGGGAAAAATATTAGTAAATTATTTTTCGGGATAATTTTTTTATTTTAAAAAATTGTTATTATACGCTTAATTAGTCTTTCTACAAGTCATAACTAGCAGTACAGGTTTCATATTTTTGCGATGCATCATTTAAAATCCACTCCATGGGGATGAAATATTAGATTTCATCCCCAAAGAGTGGTTTTTAAAAATTATTATTATCCGCTAAATTAGTCTTTGTAGAAACCTTAACTAACGGCACAGGTTTTATATTTTTGTGGTTCACAGTTTTTGAAGTATTAGATTTCACCCCCAAGGGATGGTATTTAAAATTTATTATTATACGCTAAATTAGTCTCCGTAGGAACCTTAACTAACAGCACAGGTTTTATATTTTTGTGGTGCATCGTTTCTGAAGTATTAGATTTCACCCCCCAAGGGGTGGTTTTTAAAAATTATTATTATTCGCTAAATTAGTCTTTGTAGAAACCTTAATTAACGGCGCAGGTTTTATATTTTTGTGGTGCACCTTTTCTGAAATATTCGATTTCACCCCCAAGGGTTGGTTTTTAAAAATCATTATTATACGCTAAATTAGTCTTTGTAGGAACCTTAACTAACGGCGCAGGTTTTATATTTTTGTGGTGCACCGTTTCTGAAATATTAGCTTTCACTCCCAAGGGGTTGTTTCTAAATTATTACTATTTTTCAAAATTGTTATTATATGACAATCATTTTTTAGAAATTTTATTTAATTAAATAAGTTCCATATTTTTACGTTCTTGAGATATTAATTTCCATCTCCCAAAGGATGATTTTTGTAAATTATACGATAAATTAATCACTCACACGTATGCACACACACACACACACACACACACACACACACACACACACACACACACGCACGCACGCACGCACGCACGCACGCACGCACGCACCACGCACCACCACGCACACACTCGCGCGCACACGCACACACGCACACGCACACACACACACACACACACACACACACACACATACACACACACCACATATATATTACATGTGTATGTACGCACATGTACATATAATCTTATTTCTTATGGCGCATTTGCACACTCGACGAATAATCGTATATGTGCGTTGCAAATATACGATTGACAAACTTGCTTTGCGTGTGTGCGTGCGATCTTATGTACGTGAGTCTGAACCTGGAAACAGATTAAAAGTGCTAAAAGTATTTGATTAATTAATCATAGCAATTTCTTAGTTCTGATTAGTCAATCAAACGTTTTTAGCATCGTTTTTCAGCTTTTAATCACTCACACGTATTTGAGATGAACACAGCTTTAAGATGATCTTGAAAATAAGAACAAATTGAATATCATTCAAATCATATTAAGTTTGTACTAAATTATAGATTGAAGCTTAAAAATTGAAATTTGACTAATCAAAACAAAAAATCTATTTCTTTGTCTTGATCAAACAATTTTCAATTTTCAATTTTAATCTTTAACGCATAATCTGATACAGGTTTTAGGCTAGTGACACAAAAATGTAAGCAGTAAGATACAAAAATGTAAGCAGTAAGACATAAGCAAATCGATAATTTTTATACTTATAAAGCTTCATCTACAATGAGATTTTAAGGAGACTTAAGGCGTAAGACTTAAGAAATTGACCAATCATAGTCAAGTATTAAGAGAATATTCGATTGTGATTGATCAATTTCTTAAATCTTACGCCTTAAAGTCTCCTTAAAATCTCATTGTAGACGCCGCTTCTACAATCCACAATAAGTGTAGTAAGCTTTAAGCTGTAAGAAATTTATCAATCACAATTAAATGTGAGAGAATAATCGAGTATGATTGGTTAATTTCTTACGGCTTAAGGCTTACTACGTTTATTGTAGATCCGGCTTATTGCTGCATTACTGCTTTATTACTTGATATGACCGTGGCTCTTAATATATTTACTAAACGCTCAATGTTTAATTGTATTGAAATTTAATATCTATTGTCATTTGCAATGATTTTAATATAGAGATTAATAATATATCGATATTAAAAGTTATCAATTTGTTTGATATTTCGTGTTGTTTGACAGGTTATGTGGAATATTTAATAATACTAAAGAAGAGCTCCTTCCTCTCCGATTTTACTGAAACTTCATAATATTGTGTATTTTTGTGCGTAAAACACGAATCTAGCAAGTTAAAATCGTCGCTCTCAAGTAAAAAAAAATTACGAAGTGTTAGAAAGTGACTGATGTGGGGTAAGAAAATCTATCATATCGTGTGAGATGGAAAGTTGCAAACCCATGTGGAATTTTGCAAATAAAGATCTAACCCCACAACGGTCATTTCTTAACAACTTGTAATTTTTTTTCTACTTGGAAGCGACTTTAGCATACAGATTCGTATTCTACGCAATATAGAAAAATATACAATATTGTGAAGTTTCACCAAAATCAGAGAGGAAGGAACTCTCTTTCAGTATTATCGTATATTTTATAAATCAAGACACTTATAGTTTTTAGTATATTTTAGGTCAAATATGTGATAACGTTTGATGTGCACAGTGCATTAAATTATAAATTTATTAGATAAAAATATTATTTCTTAGGAAAAATGGAAAAACCACATTACTTATTAATAAAGAGAAATCAAAATTATCGTGTGTGCACAAAGAAAGAAAAAAAGGGAACAGATAATATGTTAGCTAAACATGGTATTTTAACTTAAATACAATTATTTTTACGTGATTTTTATAATCTTTTTATATGTCAAAATATATAACATTAATATTATAAATATTCTTAATATTTCTATTTTTTTAGAAAATCAAGTTGTACTTGAAAATATTGCAAATAATTTAAATATGAAAATATCTTACATTAATGTAAGAAAACTTAATAAAAAAATGGGTAAGAAAATAAAATATATTTAAAGTATATAAAAAATATGATAATTATATGTTTTTTTAAAATAAACATAGTTTGAATGGCGTTCGCTTTAATTTTAACATTGACTTTGACTTCCAAGAAGATCAATAACTAAAATTGTAGATTATGATATTAATGTGAAGATCAAAGCAAAAATAATTTAAACTGTATTGAAAAAAATAATTAAAAAATATTTTTAGTTTTTAATTTTTGAAATTTATGACAGTTATTTAATATGTATAACATTATTACATAATTCTAATATATTTTTTTATAAATTAGGTGAAACGTACTTTAAAAAACGGAAGCTTCCAATTATAACTGAAGAAAAAATATTAAATAAATTTCAAATAAAAGGTATTTTTTAAATTTCTTATTATAAAATCTATATTTTTATTTTATATATTGATTACTAAATGCTTGTAGAGAATTTGAAATCTAATTATTACATCATTATATTAATGTATATTTTAAAATATTTTTACTTTATTTCCATTAAAATCTTTTGATTATTAATTATCATGTCAAAATTGTTATTATTAAAATTATTAATAATACACTATAATATTTCAAAATTGTAGTTATAAAAAATAAGTTAGAAGCAAATTGTAAAAAGAAAAAAAGAGATCAAATTGAAATATTTAACAATTGTGAAACTAACAAAAGTGAAATAAATGTAGAAATAGAAAAGATAGAAGAAAATGAAATAAATTCAGACATTTATTTGCATAATAATGACAGTGAAAGAACGAATGATTACATAATGAAAGAAAACAAAAATATTAAATTATATGATGTTCTGCAAGATAAATCACACACATGTAAGTTGCATTATTATATTTAAAATATTTTTTAAACTTTTAATGTGTGATTATATGTATGTAACATTATTATTACTTATGCAGCTAATAAAACGTATATATTGCAAAACAATTGTGAAGATAGAAATAAGAACAATGAAACAACTGTAGACAAGAAGATGAAGGATAAAAGTAATATGTGCTATGATATCGTTTTACAAAAAGAAAGTAAGAATAATAATCATGAAATTCAAAAAAAGAGTGAATTAAAATCATATAATAATGAATAGAAAGAATTAGGAAATACAGGTATATATAATTTTTGTGTCATGAACAAATGTCTTTTAAGAAATAAATATAATATTTGCAGACTATTGCATATTATTTATTAATACATAAACAAATGGAATTGAAGATAAGTAAAATAAACGCTGTAAATTATAATAATGTTTATGTCAAAATAATTATTAGAAAAAAATTAACAAATATCTAATATTATACAAAACAATTAAAACTTACAATTATAGTAATTACAAATTAATGTCTGATAAATGAATTTTAATATTTCCATTTAAAATATTTTACAATATTCGTTTACTTATCAAGTTTACTTAGTATATGTTATTTAAATTTGTTATTTTGAAATAATAAAAATTTTATTTCAACACCTGAATATTTCTTATAGATAATCCATTTCTACTTGCTGCATTTAATCGCGCATTTTATAAAAACTTAATAAATGATGACAATTCTAATAAAGATATAATTTGTAATAAGGAAAATGAACCTAAAATAATTGCAATAGAACCAGAAGTGTGCAGGTAATATCTATATTTTTATATGTAAACTCTCTTAATGTTGCATAACATTAATGTTATAAATCAAACTTCAAACAATTTAATAGTTATTGCAAATATGTGTAGTAAACTATAATTTCCTCTGTTAGGAGTTGCACAGTTATAAAATTATGTAAAGATTTGTCATAATTTATGACAACAGGACACTATTTTGTAAGCACATATGAAGTACATGAAGGACACTATTTTATGTACTTCATATATATAGCATAATATCAGTACTTGTAAATATTGTCAATGCATGATAAAATTAAAACAATATACAAATACAAGCTATATATACATGTGTACAGGATGTCTGGATAGAGCGGATTAAATCGAGTAAAAAAGTTCTCTATCGTTTTGCAATTTTCGCGCAATAATTAATGCTAAATTAATTTATTAACTAAATTAATTTTGGTGGAGGTGAAAAAAATTTTTATGCAAAGTATATTTTCTATTTGTTGAATAATTATAGATATTTTGAAATGTTTTAATATTAATGTTTCCACTTTTTTGTGAGTTGCATCAAAATTTATTATCAATTACAGCAAATTATGTGCATTTCTATATAATATGCAAACGTTATGTCAAATATAATATATGTGTTTATTATATTTGATTATATAGGTATCAATCCGGAAGCAACCTATTAAATTTACCTATACTTGATGAAAAATCAATTTTAGAACAGATCGAAAATAATTATAATAATGAAGAAGAAGAAAACTCGTTAAATTATGCTGATATTAATAATATGTCTTTTATAGATGAATCGATATTTTTAAATAATACATATATAATAGAAAATTTTCCCGAAATAGGAGATACTATCGAAAGTAAGTTAATAAGAATTTAGATTTTATTAATAATGTTTTGCCTAAATGTTGTATCTATATTTTATTAAAACGTTGTTAATGTAATTAATTCACATTATACAATGGTTATATATTATGTATAATGTATATATACAAGGTATCACATTTTAAAAAATATACTTAAATATATAATATAAAAAAAGATCGCGTTTTAGAAAACAAGATTTCGAACAAAAGTTGATTTTGAAAGTTTGGCTTTAGAAAGAAAAGAAATTGATCTTGAATTTTAACTAAGATCATTTTGAGATGATCATTTGAAAGATCATTTGAAGATGTGCTCAATTTTTTTAAATTTATAACTATCTTTTTTTATAAATCGATTCCTCGCAATATTTAATATAAAAAGTTATAAAGGTACAATGGTCAAAAAATGAACATAGTTTACAATATATTTTATACTTTAATAATATTTTTTACTTTAATTTGACAATAATTTGACGATAATTTTATAAACTATGAAATATCTTGTAAAATTCAGTTTTTAATTACTTCTATACTTTTATTGACAAAATAATCAGAAGAATCAATTGGTGTAAAAAAACACGTAGTTATCTTTAAGAAAAAATATGTAGCTACTTGCTGTAAATTATATACTTTCATCAAAAAATAAATATTTTACGAAATATTTCGTAGTTTATGTAAAATGTATGTATGTACATGAAATGAGCGAACATACTTAATTGAACATACAGTAAAATTTTAATGTTTAATAGAATTAGAAAGTACAAGACAAGCAGAAGATGATCTAGAGGAAGAACAAAATATCGAAAATATCAATGATGATAGAGATTATGAATCAGAAAGAAGATTCAACAAGTGATACTGATTATGAAAGCAACGATGACGAACTAAATAATGAACTTATAAACAACAATGAAACAAATACTTCTAATAACTTAAGTAGATCGAATTTAAATCTATCGTCAACGGCAAATGCACCAGGCACATCGGGATGTGATGACGCACAGCTTACGATTGATAATTCTTGTAGTGGTAACAAGAAATACTATTGTCTTTATTGTAAGTTACCAAAATCAAAAATTGCAAGACACTTGGAAAATGTACATCATAATGAAGAAGATGTTAAAAAATTCGCACAATTACCAAAAGGATGTCTTGAACGTAAAAGAATAATTGAAACAATACGTCGGGAAGGAGAATTTCAATTAAACACAAACAAAATGTTAAATGATGGCAAATTACATGTTGTTAGACGACCGAACATTAAATTTAATAAGAAAGCTAGTGAATATGGAGTGTGTATCAAATGCCATGTATTTTTTTCCAAAAACACTTTACGAAATCATACTCGAAAATGTATAAATTTAAAACATTCTAAAAATCGAACAATTACAGTTCTCGGACGGACAATTCTTGGAAGGATTAACGAAATAGCTTCTCAAACTCTAAAAAAAGTGATTTTTCCAGTATTATGAGAAGATTTTATTACACGTCTCATAAGATATGAGTTAATTATTCGATATGGTAATAAACTTTGTATGAAATATAAGCCTCAACATCAACACGACATGGTGCGAAATCGATTACGAACACTTGGACGGTTTCTAAAGGCATTAAAAAATATAAATAATGAAATTATGGATTTTGCCTCATTATATCAGCCAAAATATTACGATGACTGCATTAAAGCGGTATATGAAATAGCTCGATATAATCCAGACACTCAGAAGTTTGGCGCCGCTTCTACAGCATTTCAATTAGGTACATTATTAAAAGAAGTCGGCGAATTATGGCGATCACAATGTATTAAAAGTCATGATTCTATTAAAAAGATTCTAGTTGAAGATTTTCTTTCACTTCGTAAAGAAGATTTTGGCCATTCAGTTAATAAAACAGTAATGGAAACAAGAGTACATATTACACGACAAAAAGTGGAAATAGCTCCAAGCATAAACGATATAAAAAAGCTTTATGATTATGTAAATACTAAGAAACGTGAAGCATATAACCTTTTAAAAGAAAAATTTTCTTATAATATATGGCAAGCTCTGGGTGAATCTACATTAATTTCTGTACAAATATATAACAGAAAACGTGCAGGTGAAATACAAAGAATATTATTGGAAGATTTTTATACTTATGAAGATTTAAATGAAAGCGATCCGGATCTTTTTAAATCCCTTTCAGATTCAGCCAAAGAAATTACACATAAATATGTGCGATTTCAAATTAGAGGAAAGTTAGGTCGTCCTGTTCCCATTTTATTACAATCTGATATTTTAGATTGTATAAAATTGTTTATACGATGCCGAAATCAAGCTAATGTACATCCAAAAAATCTATATGTTTTCGGTATAGCAGGTGTTACGTCCGGTGGACTCCATGATTCTTTTCTTTCTTCGGAACGATATCATAGAAACTAATAAAAATCGGTTCTGATTTTAAAAGTAAGCAATCTTTCAGCGCATAAGAAAACGAAACTTAACCCGCGTAAATAACCAGAATGGCCAGTCGAGATAGCGCTAAAGAAAATTTAACTAAACTTTTAAATTATGAGATTCGGAAATATATGAAACTCGGACCATCCGTATCAATTGAAATCAGCTTATCTCGATATCCTAAACAAAGATCCTGTGGTCGTCGAGAAATTGACGAAAAGAAAAATAAATCTTATGAAATCAATACTGCACGTGCGCTCATTCGATAGGCCACCCTCAAGCGCTCCCCAAATCGTCAAGCAATAAAATAATCAGCTCACTCCCACTCTCTACTGGATGGAGCTAAGTCTCGAGCCAAAGGGCTCAACCAATTAAAATCTTAGGACACTCCTCTCTTACTAAAAAATCGAACTCCCTGACCCTAAGAAGGGAGTATTAGAAATTATTTGATTGATCAAGAAAGATTCCCACCATCCAGAAGGGAGGAGGAGCAAAAACTTTAAATTTCACGAACCGAAAGCGCGGACACACAGTTTTTACTCAGTTTTCTTACTCAGTTTTTACTATCAATTATTCCGCTCAAAGAAATATATATATATATATATATATATATATAAATAGTGAGCAAAAAGTGAGTGAAGTGTCCATCCAGAGGCCCCTTCTAGGCACTGCAGTCTTCACCATTCTCATTGGGCCATTCGGAATTCGCTCCGGCTAAATTGGAAAAAGAAAATATATATATATATCTCAAAATATTTCATCGCACTCAATAATTAGTAAGTTTTATCCAACTATACTCCTATTTTTTATCCATCGTTAAGTTGTCATTGGGAAGGATTTTTAATTATTTAAACTAACAATTGAATAATCGAATAATTAAAAGGATTAAATGATTATCTTCATTTATCAGATCAACCATTTAAATCTCGTCCTCTGGTTCATTCCTTAATCCATCTCTTCATAAACAATTCCTTGTTCGTCGAGAATCTCCGCAAGGCGGTTCACGAACAATTCCCTGTTCGTCGAGAATCTCCGCAAGGCGGTTCACGAACAATTCCTTGTTCGTCGAGAATCTCCGCAAGGCGGTTCACGAACAATTCCTTGTTCGTCGAGAATCTCCGCAAGGCGGTTCATGAACAATTCCCCGTTCGTCGAGAATCTCCGCAAGGCGGTTCACGAACAATTCCCTGTTCGTCGAGAATCTCCGCAAGGCGGTTCACGAACAATTCCTTGTTCGTCGAGAATCTCCGCAAGGCGGTTCACGAACAATTCCCCGTTCGTCGAGAATCTCCGCAAGGCGGTTCACGAACAATTCCCCGTTCGTCGAGAATCTCCGCAAGGCGGTTCACGAACAATTCCCTATTCGTCGAGAATCTCCGCAAGGCGGTTCACGATTCCCCGTTCACCTCGAATTTCTATAATACCGCTCATAAACAATTCCTAATCTTACTTGAGTTTAAGAACAGATTCCTTCTTCGACCTCCTCTTAAAATTCCAATTATTTTGAATTCATTTCCGCACTAAGTTATTTCTTTCATATTTAACTATACAATCTAATTAAGGATTAAGATAAATTTTTTTTGTTTCGGGACTAAATCATTATTTTACCTAAATAATTCTCCCAATGACAATAATAATAAAATTAGCAAAAGTTATATCTGCGTAAATTCCTTGACCGTAAAATTATTATTAGTGCCTCACGGTAAACGGCGGGCTGCATTGCGGTGGCGGAATCGTCGGAACAAGCGTTCCAACCAAGAACAGCTTACGGCGGAACTCCCCTCCGATAAACTAAATAGTATTAATGCTCTTTCTTTCATCGAAGACACACACCGTGACACACACCCATTCGACAAAACCCCCTCGATCCCTCCACCCAGTTACTCCCCTATCTCCTCATCAGTACCTTCCTTCCCCTCCCCCAGCACACTTCTCTCAAGTTCACCACCATTATTCGAATCACCTCCCAGATCTCTTACCCCGATCTCACTTGAATCTTCTCCTCTCCCTCATTCCCCATTCAATCGCTCTTTTGAACCTTCCCCTTCTCCTTCCCCCTCTCCTGTACCCTTATTAGAATCTCGATCTCCGTCTCCCATACCCGTAATTACCCTCGATTCCGATCCTCCATCCCCTTCGACCTCTTCAGAGTCTTCGGAATTCGTCCAGGATCCGGAAGATCTCGCGAGAGATCTTCCCAACCTTGATGAGAGTTCCTCTGGCTTTCCCACAGAGTCCCCGGAACATCCTTCCCCCTCCCGTGGCAATTTCTTAAATTATTTTATATCACAGTTCCCTCTTCTTGAGCTTCCCATTCCGGAAGGAGCCTTTTGCGTAGGATCCCGGTGATTGGATCACCAAGAATTCCTTCACTATTTAACCACCGCCCCGCCCGACGCTATAATTCCCTGGTTCCTCCCTGGGTCACATTTACCTCTGGCCGTTCCCATCCAAGCTCTCTTGAAGAAATTCCCTCCATCCACAATCCAGATTGATGATCTCTGATTTACACCCTCAATAGAAAAATCTAAAATTTGCGAAAAATTGTAAAAACCAGCCAGGATTTATTAAAGGTAAACTCCCCATTAATTATCCTGGCTGATGACCCCCGTATTATTGTAACACCCGCGAGATTACACACATACATCCACAGATACAACACACCAATATACTTTGTAAAATTATTTCAAATAAAATAAGATTTTTAGTTTAAGAAAAAAATAATATATTTTTTTTTTACCCAGTCACATCTCCGGATTCCCAAAATCTTACAAGGTCTCGTCCCGCGTAAAAGAGATTCGATTCTCTTACCAAAAGGAGACCGACGAGCGCAACGGCCTTTACTCGCACAGAGTTAAAGGGATTCTGATCACTGACCTGTGTCAGGCCCTTCACACTGCGCTCGACCCGATCCTTACACACGACCGAAAGTGTGTCACCGGGTAAGTAGGTTACGTCCTTCCAGATGGCCCGACCTTTCAAGAGTCTGAACGTAACACAGGTTTCAATAAGCAAAGATTTAAAGTTTTAAAAGCGTGTGATCAAATGCGGAAATTTACATATGAATGTGGAACTGATCATCCTAAAAGACTGCGAGGTACTCTTCTAAGAAAACATATCGCAACTAATTGTCACAAATTAAAATTAACAGAACATGAAGTATCTGAATTGACGAATTTTATGGGACACAAAGAAAATATACATAAAGAATATTATAGATTACCTCAAAAAGAAGCTGATATTCTCAATATCAGTAAATATTTGGAAGCTGCACTTGGTACAAATAATAGTAATTCCGATATAGATGAACAATACCTATGTCCATGATAATAGTAGTATCAGTTATAATAATAGCGATATCTTAAATAGTGATAGCTTAAATGATATTAATGCTGATCTAGCTAATAATAATTTTGATTATGACATGCAAGGTATGAAATAGTAATCATTATCGTTATTTTATAATTATCAAATTTTATATAAAAATCTAATTGTTTTTATGGAGATATAATTATAATAACAATACTATGTTATTTATTATATTTTATTTATAGAATCCTCCTATCTGCTTACCAACAGCAATCCTGCTTCGAAAAGAAAGAAAAATAAAATAATAAAAGATAAAAAATAAATAAATAGAAGTAAGTTAATCTATATATATATATAAAATTGAATTCGAAATCATTCATTTACATATTATTTTATTTCGTATACATATATATTTCTATTCTCTCTCTCTCTCTCTCTTTTCTTTCTTTTTCTATATTTAATAAATTAAAAATTATATCACCACACACACGCACGCACACACGCACGCACGCAAGCACACACACGCACACATTATTAATATATATTGGTGGTAAAAGGTTTCATTTGGATTAATTATACAATTTTATATCTATATTTCTAAACAATATAAAAATTATGAATAATATATATAAATAATCTAAATAATATATATTTCTGAATAATCTAAAAATTTATTCTTCCTAATTATAAAAACTCAAATACAATCAAAGTGCAAACATACACGATGGAATAATGCAGAAAAAAATATAGTGCTGAGACAATTCGGTACATATCTAAATACTTACAAATGCCCTACAAATAAAGAAATTGCAGCTTTAATAGCAGCTAATTCTTGTTTACAAACACGAACTGTGAGCCAAATAAAAGCTTGATTTAACAATCAGCAAAAGATTTTACGTACTAAATTTTAAATTTTACGATTTATTTTTGTTATGTAACAATCAACAACGTTTTTGTTTAACAATTAGCAAAAGAGTTAGTTTTGTTGTTTCGATAAATATCTGTAAAGTGTTTAAAACTTTCTTATTACAGTGATTGTGTAATCGCTTATAATTTAATTTAATAATATAAAAATTGTGGGATTGTTGTTTTTAAATTTAAATAATAATTTTTATAATGATAATATAATTTAAAATATCTATTACTTAGAAGACAAAAAGTATTTTATTATCTCAATCTCTTCAAGTCACATAATCGAAGAAACTTTTACGTTTCAGTTTAAAAATTTTATTTTTTTTATTTTAGTGAGTAATTCAAAAATTCAATTTTTTTATTTAACGTTAATAATTTGTAGTTGAGTAAAAATATATTTTAATGTTTTAAAATATCTATTATTTGGAAGACAAAAGATATTTTGTTATCTCAATTTTTTCATTCATCTAATTGAAGAAACTTTTACGTTTTAGTAAAAATTTTTTTATTTATTTTAGTGAATAAAGGATTCAAAAATTCAATTCAAGTTTTAAAATTTTTTTATTTAACGTTTAATAATCTAATATAATTATAATTTATAGTTTATTTAACATTCAATTTAATAATTTGTAGTAAGTAGAAATATATTCAATATCTTGTATTAAGTACAAAGAAACAAAAAACATCTATATATGTTATAAAAATGTAACGATATTTTATTATATGTTATAAATAATAAAAGCTGTATGTTTTGTTAACTACAAATTATTCAGTACAAAATAAAATTTAATATTACAATTTATAATACAAAATAAAATATATAAAACGCATAAAATATGTAAAACGCATAAAAAATATATGAATAAATTATTTTATAATGATTTAATACTGATATATATTCTTTTTGTTTATTTCACTGAAATTAGGAATTAAATTGAAAATAAAAGTCTTCTATCGTTTTACGATCTTTAATAATAATTAATGAGAAATTAAAAAACATCGAAAATAAACCGAGAGAGTATAAACGTAGAAAGTACGTCCATATGAGATATGAGATTACTAAGCGCGAAAATAACTCAATATATAATCAAATTAATTTAATTATAGTTAACAACTATGTAATAGGGATGTCTCTTCTTGCCACGTATTAATATTCAAATTGTTTTTTTTTAATTAATTTGTCATTAATTATTGCGACGATCTCAATACGGTAGAGGACTTTCCTATTTGATTTAATCCGCTCTACTTATATCTTGTATGACAGATGGAGCGATTGATTCCGAACATCCTGTATATAATGTATAGAAAGTAAACGCTAAAAATTTTAGCACGGTTGAATATTTCAAAAAATATAAAAAAATGTTTTAAATACATATTTTAGGATTTGAAAAAAATATAATAGTTTAATAAAAGTTATTAGATCTCGAAATGACTTCGAAAAACTGCGTCAAATTCAACTTTAAAATTTTTAATAGGAATTTTTATTTTTATATATTCTTGTAGCTGATGTATAACGTTTTTAAAATATTATTTTTAACTTTATTTGAGTAAAAACTTTCTAAATTAAGAAAAACTATCAAAGTTTAAGAATTTTATACTTCTACTTACACACCATTTCAATATTTGCCTAAATTATCTTAAAAAAAAACGAAAGCTTCAAAACATTCAACAAAATGTTTTAGATAAATATTGTTTCTGAAGTGAAAAAAAGTTATGATTCATATAATATTGGGAGATATATATTAAATTTATACTCTTAAATTTGATATTTTATACTCTTAAATTTGATATTTATATTCTTAAATTTGATATTTTCTCTTAAATTTATACTCTTAAATTTGATATTTTCTCGACAAGTTTTCATTAAAATGGAATAACTTTTTAAAAACATTTCGACGTTAACTATAAGAATATGCAATAAAAGATATCTATTAGAGATATCCATTAAAAATTTGTAATAAGGATATCCATTTAGGATTTTTATATTGCTCTCGATGCAATTTTTCAAAGTCATTCTGAGATCAAATAACCTCTATCAGATAATATATTTTATTGAATCCTAAAAGTTATTTTTTTTTTCTAAAAAAATTTATTTTTGAGATATTTGATCATTACAGAACTTTTAGCGCTCATTGTGTGTGTGCGTGCGTGCGTGCGTGCGTGCGTGCGTGCGTGCGTGCGTGCGTGCGTGGTGCGTGGGTGCGTGCGTGCGTGCGTGCGTGCGTGCGTGCGTGCGTGCGTGCGTGTGCTGTGCGTGGTGGTGGTGGTGCTGCGCGCCTGCTGCTGTGCGTGCGTGCTCGCTTGCGCACGTGCGTGTAAATATGATTTAATATGTGTGAATGTGATATGATGTAATGTGTCTAATAAATATAACTCATATAGCATATACAGGGTGTTTCATTTTAATTTCCCCAAGCAAATATTTTGGAAAATAATGAAAAATCGATAAAATGTTTCAAACAAAAGTTGTATGGTTTCTAGGGGGACATAAGATGGTGCCATTGGTTTGACCTTGAAGAGTCATTTGAAGGTCACGTGAGTCACTTCAATTTTTTAAAATGGAGCACCCTATATATTTTTGCACATTCTTGTAGCTCATTTCGAGAGCTTTCCAAAACACTATAATTAAGTTAATTTTCATTAAGTACTTTCCAAGTTATGAGGCTTGAAGTTATTTCTAATTTTACATAAACAATAAAATATATTGTAAAATATTCATTTTTCTTATCTTATCTAAATACTTTTATGTACAAAATAATAAGAAGAATCAATTGGTGTAAAGAAAACACAGAGTTGTTTCAAAGAAAAAATATGTAATTATTAATTGCAAATTACATATTTTTTCTTAAAAATAACTATGTGTTTTCTTTACACCAATTGATTCCTCTCATTATTTTGTATATAAAAGTATTAAGATAAGATAATCGAAAAATGAAACATTTTTTCGATTTTTCATTATTTTCCGAAATATTTGTCTGAGGAAATTAAAATGAGACACCTTGTATATGAATATATGTGAGTATATATATATATATATATGTATATATATATCTTATGTATTAATTTTTTTATTTTTAATCTTTATATACGTATTTAGGATGTTCGGTAATTGGTATACCTGTGTGCAGGGAGGTTTTTTCTTAACGCGCGCATAAACTCGGATGGATCGCCCAATCTTTTTAAATAAATTTTATTATTGCGAAGATTGCAAAATGATAGAGAACTTTTTTACTCGATTATAATCCATTTTTAGCTGCATACGACGGATGGAGCGATTGACTTTGGACATTCTGCATAACGATTATTTTGAGGACAATTTTGAAACGCAATGATTATTTCTGGGACACAACTAAATATGTATTATAATACATATGTATTATATATGTATCGTTGTATCGCTCAATTCTTTCAAAACAAAACAAAGTAAAAAATCATGCTTTCAGACCACAATGTTTATAGAAAACTTAAACGTAACCCGACCTCGAGCATAGAGAAGAAAACCTCTTCACTTCTCAAGAATGCGGGTCTCCCTCCCGAAATAACTAACAAACTAATCCCCCGAGATTCCTCAGCCCCTAAACTTTACGGTCTTCCCAAAATCCATAAAGATTCTGTTCCATTATGTCCCATTGTCAGTAACATCGGAGGACCCACTTATCAATTAGCCCGTCTCCTTGTCAAACCTCTCCTTACAGGACTCAATGATTCCCACATAAACAATACAATGGACTTTGTGAGCAGGATTACTAAAATTAAGAGAAAAACCGCGGACATTCTTGTCAGTTTTGATGTAGTATGCTTGTTCACGAATGTTCCAGTCCAAGATACACTAGATATTATTAAAAAGTCTGACAAAATCGTCTTCTCCCATTAATAGAACATTGCCTAACTTCAACCTATTTTCAATTCCAAGGAGAGTTCTATGAACAAACTTCTGGAGCAGCAATGGGATCCCCCATTTCACCCATTATTGCCAACATTTTCATGGAGCATTTTGAGAATAAAATCCTGAAAAACGCACCTCTCAAACCTTCTACATGGTTCCGATATGTTGATGACATCTTTGTCATCTGGAGCCATGGCAGAGAAACGCTCCCTCAATTCCTCGATTTTCTCAATTCCCAGCACCCCAATATTCAGTTCACAATGGGACCCAGAAACAGGAAACAGAACAGAATAATCAGATCCCCTTTCTAAACATGTTGGTTAAGAAGAACAAGGATGGTACCTTAGGCCATCGGGTTTATCGAAAACCAACATATACGGACCGTTACTTCCAGGCTACTTCCCATCATCATCCCTCTCAAAAGAATTCTGTCATTAGTTCACTGATATACAGAGCTTTAACAATTTCTGAACCAACTTCCCTGAATGAAGAACTAGAACATCTCAACCAGGTCTTGACCAAGAATGGATACAACAGGAAAGACATTATTCGAACAACAGAAAGACTGAAAAACAAAATTTCCAATATTGAGATATCGAGTGAAAACGAAGAAGAAGGAAAAGATAAGAGAGATAAGAAGTGGACGATCCTTCCGTATCTCCAAGGTACAACAGAACGCATTAGCAGAATCCTGGGTAAACACAACATCAAAGTAATTTCCAAACCTCAAAGAAAGATTGCGCAATTGCTTCCCAATCCCAAGGACCAGAGATCACACCTGGATACACCAGGTGTGTACAAGATTCCTTGCGCCTGCGGAAAAGTGTACATAGGAGAAACTGGGAGAAAGATCAGTACACGCATTAAAGAACACCAACGATGTGCCAAGTACAACCATTTTAGTTAATCAGCTTTGGCTGAACATTGGATGGAGACGGGACACTCGGTGCAATATGACAAAACAACCAGATTAGCCTCCACACAAAACTATTTCGCCAGGAAACATCGGGAAGCCCTAGAAATTCTAAAACATCCCGACAACTTCAACCGCGACAAAGGCTATCAAACAAGCACTATATGGCACACCGTCCTTAGTATACACTCTCACCACCAGGGGGCCTCATAACAGAATACTTTCTCGCAGATGGAAAACCCTTTGGAAATATATATAAGGACCACAACCCAAGAAAGCCCAATATCGGAGCTCTCAGCCCTGAAGATGCAAACTGCAACGTTTGCGAAACGTCGGCATTACGCTGTCAAATCACGCGGCATCCATCCGGAAACCTTTTGCATTAAAGTAAAAAATTTTTTTTTATTATTAATTTTTTATATAATACTATATAATATTATATACATATACTTTATATAATACTATATACATATACTAGTATTTTACATTCAGAAAATCAATCTGTGTAATTTCGACTTTCTTTCATAATTTCGATTCTCTAAGAATCTGATAAGAACAGAGATATTTGCCTAGAACAATTAAAGTAGGGTATCCTGTAAATATAAAAATAATATTAAAATAATTATATTAATTATTTAGTAAAATTTAATTAAATTAATTAAATTTATTAATAATGGGACAACCTGTATATAAATTGTATTAAAATTGTATAAATATATTGTACATAATTAAATACATTAAAATAATGATTTTATTCTTATGTCAATAAAGTGAATGCATAGAAAAGAATCGAAATCATACAGATTGATTTTTTGGATGTAAAATATAGTATTATATAAGGAATTAATAATAGAAAAAAATTTTTTATATTTTGTTTCACATTGATCATATAGCATTGTAATATGTACAATAAATCTCGTTTGTTTACAAGTAACATCAAGTGTGATAATTCGATTTTTTTGAAAACTGTGCACACATATAGAACTTCAAAAAATATTTGATCCGTGCTTTTTATTCTTACTTATAAAACGTTTTAATGGTAGAAACTATTCTCGAAATATAGACCTTTTCAACCTCATGTATAGTAATTTATTAGTTATGATACATAATAATAGAGACCTAATAATAGTTATATGTACAAATAAATATATAGTGATTACTTCGGAGACTTTAGATGCATGTTGATTATTTTAAGGACTTTAGATGTATATTGATTACTTTAAGGACTTCAGATGTATATTGATTACCTTAAGGTATTTTATATTCTGGTTATAAACTTATTCTAATTGTAAGTATGATTTAAAAAAAAGACATTATTTACGATACAATTGGTATAAAAATGATACATTAATAAAATTACATATATAATTACATAAATAAAGAAATTTTCTTATACATAAAACAATTTCTAGTCACATATTTTAACATTAATTTTTATTTCATTAATGTGAATGACCAATTGTTTTAACCAAATAGGAGAAATGCTTTCTTCTTGCATCTGTAAAAAATTTGAATCATTTTTTCGAATAAATAAAATTTATTTAAACAAATTAAATCGTTTGATGAAAGTAATAATGTTAAAATGTTGTTATCACAAGAAATTATTTTATATAGAAGATATCATTTTTTTTATTTATATAATTATTTTTTATCGCCAAGTGTATCATAATAATATCTTCTTTAATCATACTTACAATTAAAATAAGTTTATAATCAGAACATAAAATACTTCAAAGTAATCAATATATATCTAAAGTCCCCCAAGTAATCAATATACATCTATAGTGTCCAAAGTAATCACTATATATTTACACTATATCATTACGTATATCTGTTATTAGGTATCATACATTGAATATAAATAAAATACACACATCAATAGCTAATCACGCATCATATACAATTGTTATTTTAATTGAAAAAAAGTCCTCAAAATAATCGATTTGTATATATAAATATATATTTATGTATGTCAATCGGTTATTTTGACGACATCGATAATTACCATATATTATTGCATACATTAGAATACATTGACTGTATGGCATATACATTACCATTATATTTTAGATTTGACATGCTAATAAATATGTATAGGCAATTAATTATGGATCGGCTATTTTAACGACACCGCGTAATATCATAAAAATCATATATATTATTGCATAAATTAAAGTAAAGTGACTATTTGACGTATACATTACCATTATTTTTTAGATTTTACATGTTAATAAATATGTATAAATAATTAATTATAGATGGACTATTTTGACGGCAGTATAAAGTCATGTACAATAATATATGTAAATTGTATACTATGGCGACATGGTCATTTTATATAAAACGATTATTTTGACGACATTTATATATATGTATTTTTATTATCGTATAATATACAAAATATGATCTAAAATGTATATACATAATAAGAAATATATGAAAAATTTACAAGCAATATAGATATATATGTATATATATATATGTACTGTAGCTTTTAATATTTCTTGTAGGTGCTAAATAATATACACATTGTCGAAATTTTTGTATATTAGAAAGAAGGAAAACCCATAAAGGTATGAGAAAAAGTGAAAGATATATGATATCGGGAGTACAATTCTCGAAAAAAGTATCCCTATACATCTTTAAATAATCTTATAGATAATTTTTTAATCTAGATTCGAAATCAAAATGAGATCATTTCATTCAAATTAGAACACATGTTCTGTAGAGATCTTATGCTATTTAATATTGAATACATTAAACCTTCTCTAATATTAAAATAAAATAAAAATTTTGTATAGGAACATTATTATGATCAATAGGCCCATACAATGTGAAACATCACAAAATTATTTTAAACTTAAAATTGTTTTAAGAAGTTTTAAAACTCTTTCTAAATGGCGAAATGTGAGTGTAGTAGACAATGGATTCCAAAAATAATCAACCATGATTTGTCCATTTGCCTACGACTTACGACTTACGATTCGTTGTAGAACGGGCCTAAGTTTTACGCCTTAAGGCCTGATTGCACCAACGTTTTTTTTTGTTTTAAGCGAGACTTAAATATATATTTATCTTTATCTTTCTTTCTAAATAAACAAAGACACATATTTAAGTTTCGCTTAAAGCTGAAATAACGTTGGTGCAACTGGGCCTAAGTCTCCTTAAAATCTCATTGTAGACGCCACATTATGCATCATTTCCAGGTTCAAACTCACGTATATAAAATCGCACGCACACACGCAAAGCAAGTTTGTCCCTCAAGGCGCATTTGCAACGCACATGTACGATTATTCGTCGAGTATGCAAATACGTCTTAAGAAATAAGATTATATGTATTCGCGACAACGATTCGTTCCGCGATCCCTCTCGCGGGGCAAGGGGAGCCTCTGACCAATCAGCCACTGCCACGCTGCCAGCTGATTGGTCACTTCTACGCTCCCCTTGCCCTGCGAGAGAGAGGTCCTGGAACGAATCGTTGTCGCGGAGTGTATATGTGCGTACATGCACGTGTAATATGTGTGTGTGTGTGTATACGTGTGAGAGATTAATTTATCGTATAATTTTCAAAAATCACCCCTTGGGAAATGGAAATTCATATCACAGGAACGTAAAAATATGGAAATTATTTAATTAAATAAAATTTCTAAAAAAATGATTGTCATATAATAACAATTTTGAAAAATAGTAATAATTTAGAAACAATCCCTTGGGGATGAAATCTAATATTTCAGAAACGGTGCACCACAAAAAAATAAAATCTATGCCGTTCGTTAAGGTTTCTACAAAGACTAATTTAGCGTATAATAACAATTTTTAAAAACCACCCCTTGGGGGTAAAATCTAATATTTCAGAAATGGTGCACCACAAAAATATAAAACCAATGCCGTTCGTTAAGGTTTCTACAAAGATTAATTTAGCGTATAATAACAATTTTTAAAAACCACCCCTTGGGAGTGAAATCTAATATTTCAGAAACAGTGCACCGCAAAAATATAAAACATGTGCCGTTAGTTAAGGTTTCTACAAAGACTAATTTAGCGTATAATATTTTTAAAAACCACCTCTTTGGGGTGATATCTAATATTTCAGAAATGGTACACCACAAAAATATAAAACCAATGCCGTTCGTTAAGGTTTCTACAAAGACTTATTTAGCGTTTAATAACAATTTTTAAAAACCACTCCTTGGGGGTGAAATCTAATATTTCAGAAACAATGCACCACAAAAATATAAAACATGTGCCGTTAGTTAAGGTTTCTACAAAGATTAATTTAGCGTATAATAATAATTTTAAAAAACCACCCCTTGAGAGTGAAATCTAATATTTCAGAAACGGTGCACCAAAAAAATATAAAACATCTGCCGTTAGTTAAGGTTTCTACAAAGACTAATTTAGCGTATAATAATAATTTTAAAAAACCATCCCTTGAGTGTGAAATCTAATATTTCATAGATATATTACAATAACTCAAGAAATTGACCAATTACAGTCGAGTATTCTCTTAATGCTTGACTATGATTGGTCAATTCCTTAAGTTACAGCTTTAATCCATTAATCCTACTGTCATTGTAGACGACGTGTAAGGCTAGTATATAAGGAGCTTGTAGTCTACTATATAGAAGTCTGTGGCTTGACCGCAGCCTATGTTCAGTAAATATGTTTTAAAGTATCCCGCAAATTTCTTATGGAAAATGGCTTTCAATTGATTTGTCTGAAATTAAAGGAGTGGCACCGGATTGACCACATTCGCCAATTGGCCAATTCAAAATAGAACTCTCTGATTGGTTAATTATTGCTGGTTACCCTAGGCACATGTCGATATAATTGGCTGTGATCAATCCGAACGTGGTTAAACTGGACGCTCCCAAATTAAAGTATGTTGCTGTTCATGACCTACTGATGAAATGTTCTTATGGGTGCAACTCGAAATAAAGCCAGTTTCGAGCTAGAGAGCGCTGAAGTCGTCAACATACGTAATACGTTAAGGATTTGTGTAAATGATATTGTAAACGCGTGAGTGCGTGCGTATGTGTCTGTGCGTATTTATGTGCCAGGAATACCTCCACACAGCATCTTAAATTCCTATTACGGGAGGGAAGTTTGCGTTGTATAGTTAAAAGTGTCTTTTGATTACTATTACTATATTTATTTTTATTATATTTTATTTCCATTGAACAATATTATTAATAATATAAAATAAAATAAATACCATGAAACTGACAATGTTATATTAATAACTGCTAACTTCAACTAATAAGAATAGTATAATATATCCTATATCAATGCTGAGAGGTAAGGGGATTTACCTTACAAACAAGCACCCCAAAGGGATCATATTCTCAAAACATCCTCATCGTTGATCCTGGTTAATACTAATATTGAGAAAATAGATGGATAACTTATATGTCACTAGAGTGAAATATGAGAAATAATAATATTCCCAAATGAGCAAAGTGTTTGCTTGTAGCAAAAAAGAGGGTGAACTTTAACCTTTCGGCATTTGAGAACAGGACTAAGCAATCTAAATGTGCGCGCACATAAACACGCACGGACACATACACACGCATTCACGTGTTTACAATATCATTTACACAAATCGTTAACGTATTACGTATGTTGATGACTTCAGCTCTCTAGCTCGAAACTGGCCCATTATTTCAAGTTCTGCCCATGAGAACATTTCATCAATAGGTCATGAACAGCAACATTTTAATTTCAGGCAAATCGACTGATTTTCCATAAAAAATTTGCGGAGTTCTTTATATGAAATGTTAAATATGTTAACTATATTTAAAAAAAGATTTTAAAAGATTATATTATTATTTTTCTGTGCTTTAAAAAGAAAGTATTGTCTGAAACCAATAAATAATAAATAAATATAGACTTGAAATAGCAGATTACAGGACATACAATATTTTAATGGTTTTATGTAAATAATATTTATATTGTAAGCTTATTTTTTGTTTTTCTATGTTACAATTATGTTCTTTAAGGGGTATGGCCACGGTAGTGGGTATAAAATCATGTGCATATTTAACAATTTTTTTTGTATAAAAAAGTAATTTATTTATAAAACTAATCACACATCTATTTACTTGATATATCAAACTAATAAAAAATATATATTTTTTTTTTAATACAAAATGACCGACTACTGCTACTTGCTTTTATCTTTTTTTTTTAGACTCTCCGCGGCGTGACATTTGTCATTTACAATTTTTGACCTAGAACAAAACAAAAAAAATCTCGTTAATCTACATAAGAATACCTAAAGAAGTACATATGGAATTTTAAAAATATTGATTTTTTCGAAAATAATAGGTATTTGAAGTTAACAGGTGAATTTCCAGTGAAAAATTTCGTATAAAACTGCTGATAAAATGGAAAGTTTTTAATCAAAAATTCTATACGTACTTCTCTGCGAAATACTATTAGAAAGATGAAATTTTTGAAATTTAAAATCAATCGGATAAAAATTGTCGAAGTTATTTGTCACGCCAATTAGAAAAAAAGCTGTTTTGAGAAAAACGCGTTTAAAGTTTTACATATACGCGTTTATAGTTTTACTTTTTTGCTGTTACACTTAAAAAATGCAACTAAAAAAATTTTTTACCGTTAATCTGCGATGCTAGCTCCATAAAGTTGCTCTTCTAAGGCAATATTTTCCTCCTGTTCCGCTTTCCTGGACGATTTTGCGCTCGAGCGCGCGTTCCTCGCTGCATCAGACAGCGATCTCTCAGCGTGATCGACGCGCAGTGCATCCACTTCTAAGCAAAAATTATAGCAATTGGGCCCTATAGTCATGTTCAAAACTTTCATAATGTCCATTACACTGCTGAGGCCATCGTTGAAAGTGCACACTGCAATATCAGAAGCTAAAACCAATTTGCCGCTCGAAGTGCTCTTGGGTGCCAAGCTCCACACAGTAGAATTAAAACTCTCGTTGTTGTTTTGTGTGAAGCCCCCCAAACATCGAGTAAGCAGATCATCGTTTGACAGCTCTTCATAAATTGGTTTTATGGCATTGAAAACTTCGATATTGAGCTGTTTATTATGGCGGTAAGAAACAAGAGCATTCGTAGAGCATTCGAGTGTGGCCCAAATTTCCTTTTTCATATTTTCAACACAGTCTGTGTTTCTTCGTATCGCCAATCCATAATATATACTTAATTCATCAATTAATTTTCCTGTCAACTTTTCTGTGCCGCCAAGTCCTTTCGTTTTTTTTTCAAATTTCGGAGTCTTGTGCCCATACGCTTCTGAACATGATCGATACATTCTTTTTTTTCACAATTAGATATTCACTAGTCCAACTGACTATATATTCACTAGTTCAATTGCCCTTTATATGTCTTTTTACATTTATCGATAGATGGTTAGTAATGCCTAACGGTATAGCTCCGAAAATTCAAGGGTGTGGAGCGGCGCGCTCGGGTATTCTACGGCCGCGCCACAGGTAGGCTTACGTTATACGCTCAAAGGCGGTAAAAAAATTTTTTTTTCGCTATAAATCGAGTAGTAACTTATTTTTATGATGATAAAGCATCGTTTAAGCAAAAAAAATTTGATTTTTTGAAAATTTTACCGTGGCCATACCCTTTAATCATGAATGCTTAAAATATACATTTTTTAGCTAAGTGCCTTGAAATATGCCTTTTAATACTAAATAAGCTATACCTGGGCTAACAATTAATTTTTTTTTAAACACTTAGAAGTTGTAAGCAATAAATATATTCAAGAAAAAACCACGGTTAAAAAATGATCTGAAATCCTTCTTCTCATAAACATATATATAAATTTATATATAAGTACCGTTAATATATAATACATGAAAATACAGTACCGATAAAATACTCTACACATACAGTATTTAATTTTTGCAATAACTTAGTTAATATCATGTATAAATAAATTATTCGCATTATGTATACGTATATGGACCAATGTTAACCTATGTATATAAAGATATCGTAAAACTTTTTCGGGTCCCGCTAAAATACTCTATGCAAAAATATATATATATATATATATATATATATATATATGTTAAACGTTTGCAACGGGGACAGAATTTCAAGCGAATGAATATTTTGGAGACTTTTGTATACTTCAGGGTCAAGACTCAAAGTATTCATATATCATATGTATGATTTGGGAACATTATGTGTATATATTAAATGCATAATTTGAGCCCTATATAATTCACCGATAGATGGCATTATTAGTACTATAATGATATACGGAGAGACCTCAAATTATACTTTATGTAAAATAAAATCTTCATTCATATATATAGAGGATATCGATTTAAACAATTAAAATTTCTTAAACTTTTTGATAAATTTTGAAACATTAATTTATGGCTGCAAACTATGCATTTTACGACCTTCCATACATATTACGATCTTAAGTATGCAATTTGCATTCGTAATATGTATAAAATGCATAGCTTGAAGCCATAAATTGTATCATCAAATTTTAAACAAGAGTGTTTTGTGGAATTTTAAACGAAATCATTAAATCGATTGTTATTTATTTTATAAGGAATATACAGGGTGTCCCATTTTAAACTACGCACCTATCTCTCTCATATTTGATTTTAGAGAAAAATGGTTCAGATATATTTTGTATGGTTTCGAGGGGACCATAAGATGGTACCATTGATTTGATCTTAAAGAGTCATTTGAAAGTCACGTGAAGGCCACCTCAATTTTTTTGAATGGCACTCCTTATTTTTTATTACATATTCTTGTAGCTGACCTCGAGAGCTTTCCAAAACGCACTTGGAGTGAGAAAAAGACATCAACATATAAAACAGACTGAACATCACGATAGACAAACATACGCTAGTGTAAAGAGAGAGAGGTATATGCTACATAGAAAGCACATGTAACATTTCATTGATAATTTTCATCAATATATCAAAAATGTTATTAATAAGATATTAGTAAAAGTGACAATATAGGCTCCTCTTTCTCTCTACAACGAGTGCGTATTTGTTTAATACCTGTATAATACATACAGGTATTATACATCGAAATCGTATGACCGCAGTATTGCCGACAACTGGGCCTTCGGTAAGGTATAAATCCACCCATTCATTATTCATGTAGTCGTACACCCGCACACTTGGTAATTTCCTACGGACCCTGTTCGGGCACTAATGTAACGTCGTTATTTTCGTGTCTCTTATGTCGCGGATAGCCGTCAGTTTCCAGGAAGGAATTAAATAATCGATATTTATATATATATATATATATATATATATAAGTAACAGATAGAATTTATTTAGATGAAGAATGTATGTACAGTATAGATGTGTGCGCGTGCAAGCGCGGAATAGAATGTGTGTAAGTGTGTACGGATGGATATGGTATATAATTGCGAGTGTGTGAATAATGTGTGTAGGTGTGCGTGGATGAGTCGGCGGATAATCGCAAGCGTGTGAAACTGCACGTTATAATGTGTGTGCGGAGTATAGCGAATGTACAAATGTGTATAAAATTCGGTTAATCGCGGGATATTTTCGCCGAAGCGAAGCGCGGTTTCGCGGTTTTTCCTTACGGCTCGAGGTCGCGTTTTTATTGCGCTTTTTGTCGCGGTTCTTACGCATAGCTTTTCGTGCGATATCGCGATCAGCTGTTTGGTACTTTAAATCGTAATCTTAGGTACAGAAATTTAATTCTCAGACGGATAAGGTTTTTAGGAAGGCGTCGCGACACTAGCGAGCGTCGGAGGCGGCTCTAGATTCACCCTGAAATTAGTGCGATGCCTGATAAGGATCGAGGGTAAAAGGCGATCCGTTAAGCACCGATATCAATCGACAGAGGCAGTGTTCGCACTATCTTCTGGCTTTTCAGTAATCGCTTCGGAATTCTCGTTTGCTTGCCTTCGGACTAGCTTTACTCTCGAGATGATCGGAAGGATCTGATCTTCTCTGCCGCCGGGAGCCCTTTTTTATACGGCGCTAATCATCCGCGCCGGCGTATTCGGTAATTACCCCCGTATTGGGTGTACCGCCCCCTCTGTTCCTTTTGGAGGGGGGCCACTGTGCGGCTACTGGCGGGCTGATCAGCCAAACACCGGGGGAACGCCAGGCGCTCCAAACCTTCCTTGAGCACGGAAGTTCGAGAGAGTCAACCAGAAAAATACAACATCACATCCGGTTGAGCGACCCCCATCAACCAGCGATACCGGCCGCGGAAACCGGCCATGCAGGCCGTGATTAACAGAGAGGTGGAGGAGATGCTCGAACAAGGCATCAAAGAACCCTCCGATAATCCAGGGAGTTCCCCGATTGTCGTCGTAAAAAAAGGACGGCCGGCACCGGTTTTGCATAGATTTTCATCGCGTTAATGACGTCACCCATCGCAACGCGTACCCGCTGCCCCAGGTAACCGCCACCCTGGACAAACTACGGGCGGCACGCTACCTGTCAACGATTGATCTTAAGAACAGCTACTGGCAGGTGCCCCTCACTTCCGAAAGCCGACCGATCATCGCCTTCACGGTGCCCGGGAAGGGACTTTTCCAATTCCGCGTAATGCCTTTCGGACTGCATTTGGCGCCTGCCACCTTCCAACGGTTACTCGACACCGTTACTCGGTCCATAACTCGAGCCGCACATTCTCCGAACACCTCAAGCTACTCGCCGAAACCTTCCGCCGACTACGAGGGACGCGAGTGGCATTCACTTGGACACAGTACAATTGGACACGTTGCAAATGGACACGTTTCAAATGCACACGAAATTTTGGACACCGTTCTTTTGGACACCGTTCATTTGGACACAGTTCATTTGAACACCGTTCATTTGGACACTGTTCAATTGGACATCGTTCAATTGGACACAGGAATAAGCAATCTGTTCAGTTGGACACAGAAAGATGCAACCTGTCGGGTAGTATAGCGCGAGGAGAACGTGTGAATTCTTCCTAGAAAGATAATTCTAAGGTGTCATTTGTTTATATTGTTTATCAACTAAGCATTAAATATAATATTAGGTATACAAATAAGTTTCCGCGGTTTGACAAAAGATAGCACCACCAGAAGGTCATGTTGAAATTGTCAGATGTAAAACGTAATATCCCAAGTTTCATCATCTGGCAACACCATAACCTTGAAGTATTAGTGATTCCGCATCAGCATCACGTAATTTTTTTCGTGCGAAAATGTCAAGTTTTGTGCCGAATAAGCGTCATTTGCGGGAACTTTTGATTTACTTCTTTAATTTGAAAAAATCTGCAGCTGAGGCGCATCGATTGCTTCTAGAAGCATATGGTGAGGCTGCTTTAAGTAAGAGAAGTTGTCAGGAGTGGTTTCAAAAATTTAAGAACGGTGAGTTTGACGTGGAGGACAAAGAACGCAGTGGAAGGCCGAAAGTGTACGAAGACATGGAATTGGCAGTATTATTGGAGGAAGATTACTGGAGCTCTCTACCGAACACAATTAATGAGATTGAGTTGGGCACTCAAGGAAAAACGTGCCCATTACTACTCCAGACACGACAAAATTATTCTCCTACACGATAATGCTCGTCCACATGTTGCGGCGGCGGTAAAAACTTACTTGGAAACACTCAAGTGGGAAGTTTTACCCCACCCGCCATATTCACCAGACTTAGCTCCTTCTGATTATCACCTGTTCCGGTCGATGGCACATGGTCTGTCTGAGCAGCGCTTTACATCATATGAAGATACCAAAAATTGGGTAGATTTGTGGATAGCGTCAAAAGATGAAGAGTTTTTCCGACGTGGTATCCGAATGCTGCCAGAAAGATGGAGAAAAGTGGTGGCAAGTGATGGAAAATATTTTGAATAAAACGTAATGTACCGTTTCTTCACAATAAATTCCTAATTTTTTATAAAAAACCGCGGAAACTTATTTGTACACCTAATATAATATAAATATAATATATTTCTTATACTTGCATGGATAAATGTATGGAACCATACTTTTGTTTTAGGACGCATTTTTGAGGTGGTGGAAATATCATCTCTCATACCGAGACATTCTCACAAAGAGTTTAGCAGTGCATGAGTCGAATATGAAAAAAAATGAAGAAGTTCTTCTGCGTTTCGTATAATGGTTGAAGAAAATGTTCTTATCATCGATGATGATACGGATAATGATACGGATGATGATACGGATGATGATTGTTGGATGGATCCCGCTGTGGCGGAAAAAATTGAGATGGAGAGAGAGGAGAGAAAAATGGAGGAAATTGTATGTGAAAGAAATTATATGTGAAGAATCATCTGATAGGGTACCTGATTTCAATTTTTGGTCTAGTGATGTTGAAGAATTACTTCAATATAAGCGGGAACAACTTTCAAAGAGGAATCATCAAACTTCAGTTATTCAATTTATAAGACATCAAGAGCTTGAAAACATCCCGCACAAATTCGTTGAAGAGATTTCTCAAATCTCGAAAATATTGTGCGAACTCAGTTGAAAAATGTGTACAAGTTGGTGTATCTACAAGGAAGATCCTAATCACACTACATTAAAATGTTATGGAAATAGATTATATGAATATCTTGAATTACGGAAAAAAACGGAAAAATTCGAAAAAGATGTACATAAGTATATGCTACGGCATGACTTGGAAACGTTGAA
>JAPIVC010000688.1:0-37776 GCA_030586385.1 Camponotus fellah | reverse complement strand
TGAAACTAACTTTGTCTGAAACATTTTCTGTCAAAGCCATAGAAAAAGAAATATTTGAGGTGGAACATTAAAATGAGGTACTCTGTACATATATATGTGTGTGTGTGTTATGTATACACATACATAGAGTATACACACACCAATCACTTACACACACACATACATATACATACATATATATATATATATATATTGTGTGTGTGTGTGTGTGTGTGTGTGTGTGTGTGTGTGTGTGTGTGTGTGTGTGTGTGTGTGTGCGTGCGTGTGTGTGTGTGTGTGTGTGTGTGTGTGTGTGTGTGTGTGTGTGTGTGCGTGTGTGTGTGCGTGCTTGTGTGTGTGTGTGTGTGTGTGTGTGTGTGTGTGTGTGTGCGTGTTACGTTAAAGTGTTGTGTGTGTTGCCTGTGTTATGTGTGTGTGTGTGTATGGTGGTGTGTGTATGTATGGACGTATGTATAAAAGTATGTATAAAAGGATGGCACACATGAGGAAGCGAAGTGGTCAAGAACGAGCGAAATAATAAAATAAAGCGAACAAGGAGGAAAAAAAAAAAAAAAAAAGGAAATAGCACGAGTAACGAGGAGCTCATGAATCACAAAAACTTTAGTAAATTTTATTTTGATAATACAGTTTTATAATTATATATTTAACTAAATTTATATATTTAAAAATGCATTTTATTTTCTGATATACACCATATTCGTGATTATTATAAGTCATAAAGTATCATGTCAGAAAATGTATTTTTTATTCATTTGAAAATAATTTGAATAGAATAATGAGAACATTACAATTAAAATAATATCAAACACGATATAAGTGGCATAAATTTAGTTAAATATATAATTATAAAACTTGTATTATCAGACTAAAAATACCCGATTTACGCCGTGTTTGATATCATTTTAATCGCAATAATCTCATAAATTCATTGAAATTATTTTCAAACCGAATTAAAAATAAAAGTTTTAATTTTTATTTTATAAGATGTTTACATTTTCGTGAATTGCAAATGGATAGAGAAAGCGAAGAAATCGATTGTAAGAACTACTTCGGAACTCTTTGATGATAGGTTATCCCTGTTCACTCTCTACCTGATCTTGCTTTCTGTCACACTTGGACAATCGTGATGTACAGCCCGAAAAGATAAGCGGACTCAAGAATCGAGAACAAGCGAGACAGTAATAGATGTGAGTAAGACAATAATAGGAGCGGAGCGGAGACAATAATAGATACGAGTAACAGAAAAATAATAGTGTGAAAGAAAGATCCAACCTCGAGCGCGAGTCCTTGCTATTCGTATTATTTCGTTCGCCTTATTGTTATTTTGCTTGTTCTTATTACCTTCTTGCTTCTTCACGTTTTCTTGCATCACTTTTGTACATACATACGTCTATAAGCATACACACACTTACACCCACATACACTCACATACACGCACGCACGCACTCACGCACGCACGCACGCACACATATACATACACGCACATACGTATGAACGTACAAACCATTGCAGATCTCTCCCTGATGCACGAAGTCCCCTCTCCAAGGTAAATTCCAGTATTCCCTATCATGATGCTTTGTGAACTGAATTTTGCTGTTTTTTTTCCACTTTATTTTAATGACATCTGAACACTTGTGGACAGAAATTTTCGGAAGAATTTTTGCCATTTATTAATTAGATAATTAAATTCAGTTTTTATAATTCTACAAATGAAACTTACATTTCTACAATGTTTTACGGTGCAGTACATCGTGAAAAACTACTGATTCAATAAAACTATAAAACTTTTATAAAAGGCTCACATATTTGTACAAGCGATGTGAAGCTTTGATGCCATATTGTTTAACATGTCGATAAAAAAAATTTTTTTTATACTTATTTTTCTTTCTCAATTAAAAAATCTCGAATATATAGTTTTCGTAAGTCCGTTTGCGTGTATACTTAATTCTGGAGAAGGATTTTAACTTCTATACAGGCAATAAAAATGGCATACCCGAAAATTACGGTGTTTTCGTCGATAATACAGGCGATCTGGCATCCCTTCCTTAATTGACTGTTGGGAAGTGAGCGCTTACTAGACCTTAGGAGAAACAAATTCGTATAATGTAACGTGTCATAATTTGTAATATATATTGTTAACATCGTGTTGAGGAAAGATTTTAAAAGATGATCCGAAATGTTCGCTTTTGTTATTGTAATATGAGCTTTGTAATAAATAATATTGAAAAAAAGAAGTGTTGTTTCCTCTGGCTCCAACTACCAAGCGTTCTTATGCCATTTTCTTTTAATTTTTAAATCTTTATTTATGTATGTTTTTTTGTAATTTATAATGTACTGAATCATTATCAAACAGTTTATTATAAGGTGATGAGAAAAATCGCTATAAGTAGCAGAGATTTTGTAGAAATTTATAGAAACAAAATCTCAAGAATATGTACAATCTTCTTATCCTTCCTTCTAGTAATTATCATTTTTCTATTGTCATTTAATTTAACATCCATAAGCGTCCAGAGGGGGACAAGTGGTATGGCCCTCTGAAAAATGAAAAATTCATAACCATAATTCATTTCATATTTTCAATGTCTACAATCCGCATTTAACAAAAAAAAAGGAACAAAATAACATCTCGTGTGGAAATTTGTCCGTAAAACTGTTCCTAGTATCTATCCTGTTTTCCAGCTATTTTTAGTTTAGTCAGGCACTAGAAAATCTAGCTTGTGTGGAACATGACAGCTTACATTTCGTCCACAAATCGTTTGTCCACAAAAAAACCAAAAAATGTATTAGATATTTTTCCTGGCGCTCATTTAACGTATAATATTACTTATATAGGCGTTATATAGAAAATAGAGAAAAATGCTAACTTAGCGTCTACATAGGTTATAGTCTGTGAGTGACTATTTCCAATGTCTGTTAATTTAATCGACGTTAAAATCTTGTGGACTAGAAATAGTCAGACTAGCTTTCGCAAGCGTTACATATACAGCTAGGCCTAAAAAAGCTACTTACGATCTGCACATTCCAGATTCCAACCGATTGAGAGTCAACTCTTATTATCTCCCCTTAAATCTTAAGATCCAGCAACGAGTCGTAAAACAAGATATGAGGCGCTTCCGCCTCAGAACGCTGGCAACCGGCAACCGAGAGGGGAAGGGGGAGAAGGTGACGAGCGAAAGCAATGTATGCATGTGGAGCTCGGCGCTTCGGCTAGCTTCGATAGTAGAAAAGAGCAGAATACAGTTTTTCCTTCTACTGATGGACCGCTGCCTGTTTGTCGCTATCTCGATACATGCTGCAGCGTTAAATGTTTTCTATTACAGCTTTTTTTATCATATATTTTTTTAATTAATAAATAAAATAAAAACTAAATATTATACATTTATCAGTTGTAAGGAAATATCGATATATTTTTTCATATAAAAATTAATCGTATTATCGTATAATTTTTTAAACGAATATTGGAATGCATATACTATACATATATATATATATATACACATACATATATATATATATATATGTTTTATATGTACATGTTAAAAATGGAAATGTTGATAACGGTGGGTAAAAAAATCTCGCGTTATCGATCGTAACCCGGTGCCCCATCGGCCTCACGAAACGCGGCGCCCCATCGGCCTAACGAAAAGAGAAGAAAGTGAGGATATGACGAGACAATCGGGTGACAAACGAGACAAGCAAGACGAACGAGACGATCGAGACAGGCAAGGAAGTCCGCCTGAGTTCATATGGAGAACTCCGACGAAACTTTCGCCTGAAAGCTTCTAAAATTATAGTATCGTGCGAGTTATAGTAACTGAGAAAGACTTCAGATCGTTTCTTAGTGAGTAATACTGACAAACATCGAAGGTGTAAAGCGGCCGCTAATGGAGCGGAGCCTCCGAACAGTTTACGAGCCGCTTACGATACACGTGTGTAATAATTCCCGCTGTGGCCCGGACAAGGAATAATGCGGGGAGCCCAATGGAAGGTCTTAATTTTGCATACTCTATGCGATGTTAAGCGCATTTAAAGGGGTAATGTGACGACAGATATTATTGGAATATCTCACAGATATTATTGGAATATCTCAGATATTATTGGAATATCTCATCGACAGAGGTAATAATTTTCTCGTAGCTTGAGATTTATCATATTAAGTGATTCCTAATCACCTTCTTATTATCGAAGTATCAGTTCTGTTGTACATACGAAATATCCTTTATAAGGTTGTTATAATTATTTCAGTTTAATTCATATTCGATAAGATCCATAAGAGATCCATTTGTCTTTTCACACTTACTTATCTTTTTTTACAGTAAATATAAATCAGAGAATTTGATTTTTAGGTATTTTATATATCTATATAATTTAATCCTAAATTGATGCATACGAACATTTTTAAACCCTTATATGTCTTAGTTACGTTAACATTTATTATATTTAAATAAGATATAATTTCACCCGTTAATCACAGATATTTATGGTCATCTACACATATGTATATATGAAATATTTTCTTGTATGTCCACACTAAACATAATTAAAGTTCAACAAAACAATAATTTTGTTAATTTATTCAGAGACACAAAGCTCCAATGATTAAGCCATTTTATTTTTTTGCACTTTTGAATTCCTTATACTCATTATTTTTTTGGTTCATTCTCTCTTCATTTATACAACTGTTCATAGTGATTAGACATATTTCAATCTCTTTATACTTAGATGTGCAATGTCATATATTTGAGTTATTTCTTATGCTATAATTTGCCAATGTTTCTTATGTTTATTATTATAATTTATGATATTATGATATAATTTTATCCGAATTTGTTAACACAAATATTCTTGATTTATTTCCTATTTGAAATCTTAAACTTTTTTTTTTCATAACATTCTAGATAATCAAAGTGATTTTCATTCACTTTGTTAGTATATACAGTTCATTAGTTTTATCATAGTTTAATATCGGATTCATTACCGTTAGAATATAATATTCTTTACAGTACATATATATTAATACAAACGAATGTTGTGAACATATGTGTTGAGCACGTTTGTCAAAAAATGGTTTTATTTTTCCTTTTTATAAATTAAATTAAATTTCATTATAAAATTTGTATTATATAATAAAATGCAATTTATGATGTTATAATGTTATATGTAAAATGATAAATATTAATTTGAAAATTCTTTAATTTTTTAATTCCTCTTTTTCATGTATACAGAGGCTTTTTAATTCCCACTCAAATTTTTTTTTCCTACGCTTTAACAAGAAAATGTTTCAGACAAAAGTTTGTATGGTTTTAAGAGGGCCATAAGATGGTACCATTGGTTTGATTTTGAGTCATAAGATGGACCACTTGGGTTTGACTTGAAGAGTTATTTGAAGGTCACGTGAAGATCATTTCAATTTTTTTAAATGGAATATTTTTGTACATTTCTGTAGTCATATCGAGAGCTTTCAAAAACCAATTAGTTGGTTTTCATTAGGTACTTTCCGAGTTGTGAGACTTAAATCATTTTAATTTACAAACCCGAATATCTGGTAAATATTCATTTTTCGATTATCTCAATACCTTTTATGTACAATTAAGAGGAACAGTTTAAAGAAAATACATAATTGCGAAGAAAAATATGAAATTGTTAATTGCAAATTACATAATTTTTTCGAAACAATTACATATTTCCTTTACATCAATTGATTCCTCTTATTATTTTTACATAAAAGTATTTAGGTAGAATAATCCAAAAATGAATATTTTATTAGATATATTTAACGGTTTATGTTAAAATAAGAATAACTTCAAGCCTCATAACTTGAAAAGTACATGATAACTAACTTAATTATAAGTTTGGAAAGCTCTCACATACCGAAAAGAATGTCAAAAAGTATAGGATATTCCATTTTAAATATGAAATGACCTTCACGTGACCTTCAAATGATTCTTCAAAACCAAAACCAATGATACCATCTTATAGCCCTGTAAATCATACAACTTTTTCTAAAACATTTTCTTAAAAACTTGTAAGAAAAGAAATATTTGGGGTGGGCATTAAATGACTCACCCTTGTATATATACAGGGTGTCCGTTAATTTTCGACCTTAACAAGTAAAGAAGTAGATTGGCTCAAATTAAAGAGAAATGACTTGTTTTTTTTGGAATTATCGCAATAATAATGAAAAATTAAATAAAGAAGATCGGCCAATCTGCGGGAGTAGAAGGCGCGGGCGAGATGGGGGGTCCCTCCGGACATGATAGTAGTTTGCGATATATCGCAATATCGCGCCGAAAAATGACTCGTCCTTTTGTGGCGAGAAAATGAGCGTTCTTTCCACATTTGCGATAGATAGCATGATGCGCTCTTTTATAGTGGTTTCCCCCATAGGCCTATTCCACTTTCAATTTGAAAATTATTCAAAATGCCATTACTATACGCTGAATGTATGTCGTGAATATAAAAAAATTGATGACAGTACCTTTACAAAAATTGATCCGTGATTGGAAATTTCTCGATAATATATATTGCATACATTGATAATGTGATACATTGATGATACGATGATAAAATGCTTCAAGAATCCTTTCTTCATCTCGTACACGAAGGCGCACTGCTGGACCGGTTATCCTGATATTATGTACGACACCCAGTTTCACATAATTATTAATGTAAGCGTACGTGTGAGTTCGATGCCTGCGCACTATGATTATATTCACATGTCCGCTCAACTGTAGTTGTGTGCTGCTGGCGTACGCAGTTTGGTAATAGCGTGTAAGAGCTAAGATATTTAATAAAAATCTTGTGTTTGCGTAGTAAATTAACAGTGAAAATGAAGTATATTCTGCAGGAATATATGGATATGGATTGTGGCATACGAACTAGCGAGAGAAAATATACTTATCGTGCGGTCGCAATTTACATGGAATCATTTTCCGGGCGTGCACGAAAACTAAGTGGCCGTACAATTTTATGTGTTGTGCAATAATTATGTGAAACTGGGTGTCGTGCATAATATCGGAATAATCGGTTCAGCAGTACGTTTTCGTGTACGAGATGAAGAAAAGATTCGTGAAGCATTTTATCATCGTATCATTATCAACGTGTGGAATACATTTTATCGAAGGATTTTCAATTACGGATCAATTTTTTTTAAAGGTACTGTCATCATTAATTTTTTACATTTACGATGTATTCAGCGTATACTAATGACATTTTGAATAATTTTCAAATTAAGAGTGGAATAGGCCTATGGGGGAAACCACTATAAAAAAAGCGCACCATGCTATCTACCGCAAGATGGTGTGGAAATGATAGCGCATCATTTTCTCGCCACTAAAAGGATGCGTCATTTTTTCGGCACGGATTGCGATATATCGCAAACCACCATCATGTCTCGGAGAGCGACCCGCCCATCGCTTCGCCGCGCGACTAGTATCGGATTACAGTGGGACGACTCTCGTCGCCGCGCGCTTCTATTCACGCAGATTGGCCGATCTTCTTTATTTAATTTTTCCGTAATTATTGCGACAATCCCAAAACAATATAGATCATTTCTTCTTAATTTGAGCCAATCTACTTATTTTTTTCGTTAAGGTCGAAAATCGACGGACCTGTATATATATGCCACATATATGCCATATATATATTTGACGCATGCGCAAAGTGCACCGTGATGTTTTCGCTCATTCCTCCTACAGAACTGGCAATATAGGAGTACTATACAGGGCTTTCGAAAAGTAGCGGACCCCCCTATCTCAGAATCTATGTATCATAAGGTAAAATGACCCGAACAAAAGTTTTATGGTTCATAAAGTTCTGTTTTTTGTGACCTCAAATTTGACCTTGATCTTGACCTTGAAGGTTTTTGAAGGTTAATTTGCGTTTTTTAAATGGGAATTGCTATTTTTGACCCCGGATTTGGAAAGAGCGGGAAATTTTACGTTCAGATATGTAATCTTGTGATGGTAAAAATGACATCCAAATCCTACTTTTATCCTACTTTTAGCGTTATCCAGGAACAACGACGTGGACGTAGTAGAATTCTGTTCCCTTTGGGGTGTTTGGTTAACGTGAGTCCCCTCTCCCCTCACGTATGGAATAATGAGGATCTTCGATGAATGACTGTAAGACACTTAACATTTTTTTATCATTCATTGCTGACTTAGATCTACCAGGTTTTTCACGATCTTTAACACTACCAGTTTCCTGAAAACGTTGAATTGTACGTACAACAGTACTTTTGGAGATAGGATTTTCCTCTACTCTGAAAGTTTCATTAAATTGTCGCAATACCTGTCAAGGTCAAGTCTGTTGTCCTTTATGGCCTGTGTGCCATGTTTGAGTTAATTACCTACTCGTCTTTGACTCGTGTGTCCAACTTCCGAGATTTGGGCGATTTCTAATTCCTCCACACTTGTATCGTAATGTACTAGGTATTTACCCATACCTTACATGATATCTCGAGGGTTTTTTATTATTGATTGATTGAATTGTCGCAATTATTTAGTTAACTATTGAAACTGAGCATAACTTCTCTGTTCACTTATACGTTCATTTTTTGAGTTCAAATAGGTAATTAACTCAAACATGGCACACCTCACTGAACGAGAACGAATATCTCTGTTAATGATGCGAGGGTGGGGTGATCTGCAAAGAGGGTATAAGCAGGTATTGCGACTATTTAATGAAACTTTCAGAGTAGAGGAAAATCCTATCTCCAAAAGTACTGTTGTACGTACAATTCAACGTTTTCAGGAAACTGGTAGTATTAAAGATCGTGAAAAACCTGGTAGATCTAAGTCAGCAACGAATGAAAAAATGTTAAGTGTCTTACAGTCATTCGTCGAAGATCCTCATTATTCCATACCTCGCGTTTCACAAGAGCATGAAATTGGGGTTGGATCTGTACATAAAATTCTAAGGCTCAACAAATGGCATCCATATAAAATCCGTTTGGTTCAGGAACTATCTGAAGATGACTTTGACGAGTGGAGTTTTGTGAAATTATGATGCAGATGATTAACGATGATCCTTTACTCCTCAACAACATTATCTTCTCCGATGAGGCCACATTTCAGTTAAATGGACAAGTAAATAGACAAAATAGCAGATATTGGAGTGATGATAATCCTCATTGGATGAGAGAAGCTCACACCCAACATCCGCAAAAAGTTAATGTGTGGGCTGGTATTTTCAACGGTAGACCAGTTGGGCCATTTTTCATCGAGGGCAATTTAACAGCTCAGATGTATGAAAACATGCTTCGAGAACAAATTATACCAGCCATACGGAATTTAGCAGATGGTAATTTTGATGACATTTACTTTCAACAGGATGGGGCTCCTCCACATTATGGAGTTAACGTTCGTCGATATTTGGAAACATTTCCTGACAAATGGATCGGGCGTAGGGGTGCCATTGAATGGCCAACTAGATCTCCAGACCTGAATCCTCTAGATTATTTCTTTTGGGGGTACTTAAAAAGGAAAGTCTGCACTATAAAGCCTGAAGATGATTTGCGCAATAGGATAACCCGTGAAATAGACGCCATACCAGAGAAAACTTACAGGAATTCGATTTCAGGGTTTTATCATAGATTAGCACATTGCCAAGCAGTTCAAGGGCAACAATTCGAACATTTGTTGTAAGATGTTTCAATCAATCTAAATAATGAGTCGCGAGAAGCACCCCAAATCGTGAGAGGCAAGGGGACTCACGTTAATCAAGCACCCCGATTCGTGAGAGGCGAGGGGACTCACGTTAACCAAACACCCCAAAGGGAACAGAATTCTACTACGTCCACGTCGTTGTTCCTGGATAGCGCTAAAAGTAGGATAAAAGTAGGCTTTGGATGTCATTTTTACCATCACAAGATTACATATCTGAACGTAAAATTTCCCGCTCTTTCCAAATCCGGGGTCAAAAATAGCAATTCCCATTTAAAAAACGCAAATTAACCTTCAAAAAACCTTCAAGGTCAAGATCAAGGTCAAATTTGAGGTCACAAAAAAAACAGAACTTTATGAACCATAAAACTTTTGTTCGGGTCATTTTGCCCTATGATACATAGATTCTGAGATAGGGGGGGGTCCGTTACTTTTCGAAAGCCCTGTATACAGGGTTCACCAGCAAAATCCGGACAAATTTAAATTTGAATTTTCTGCCTTATTGAACTTTCGCAGTGGGTTATTATTGTTGTTCCGCCAGTTCAATTGTTTATAATAAACGTACGTAATCTCAAAATGTCCGACAAATAAGATCGGGTGCGGAATGTAATCGAAGAGCGGCGATAATAGAAAGCCTTCGCGCTGGATGTTCTCAAACTGAGATTATTCGGTTCCTCAAAAGGGAACCTCGCGAACCCGAAAATTCTGATCTTAATGAAACATTCCACATATGTAGAGGGAGTAAACAGATGAAATTAGAAATTTTTAGTTGGGATCCAAAAACGATTCTAAGGAGTGAAATCACCCCTCATAGATAAAGCGATTTATCGTTTTTTTTCTATATATCTCGAAAATTACTGGAGATCAAAAAATGTTTTATGGCAAAAATGGCTTTATTCAATGACATTAATAAAATAAAAAAAACATTTTTTTCTTGAAGTTTCTTGAAAAATCTTAAAAAAAAATTTTTTTCTAAAATTTCATTAATCTAGTTAAATAGAGATGTTTTTACTATAAAACTTTTGTATAAAACATTTTTTGATATCTTCAATAATTTTCGAGATATATAAAAAAAACCTATAAACCGTTCTGTTGTACATACATACATATCCCTCTAAAAAAAACCTTACAAAGGTAAAAAATATACGCCAGTAAAAAAATACACCTTGTATGCAACAAAACGTTTAATAAAAAGATACCTTTATAATAAATAATTTATTAAAATTTTCCCCTCAACAATATATATAATTTTCTAAAAAAATCAACTAATATGAAATCAATAATAAAAACCATACATTGAAGCATGTGATTTGTAATTTGAAATATTTGTCATAAATTCAATCTGCATATGTATAGATTCTCGATAAAATGAAAATGAGTTTCAAAAAGTTTCAATAAATTTGGAACTAAAAAAATTAAGAGCAAAACGACTTACAAAAACTTGGCGTCACATTATAATACATATAATTTTACAAAGTTTGCGAATTATATACGTGTAATTAATTTCAATTATAGAAATATGTGAATTATAATACGATCCGAGTACGTCAAGTTTTTGTAAATCGTTTTGCTCTTAATTTTTTTAGTTCCAAATTTATTTGGAACTTATTTTGAAAATCATTTTCATTTTATCGAGAATCTAATACATATGCAAGATTGAATTTGTGACAAATATTTCAAATTACAAATCCCTATCAATTGCTTCAATGTACTTGGTTAATTAATTATTGATTTCATATTTAGTTTTGATTTTTTTTAGGAAAATTATATTTTTTGAGAGAAAATTTTAATAAATTATTTATTATAAGGGTATCCTTTTATTAAACGTTTTGTTGCATACAAGGTGAAATATTTTTGATGTACTTGGCATATATTTTGTACCTTTGTAAGGTTTTTTTTAGAGAGATTTCACACCTTTTTGTAAAATTTATTTATATATCTTTTCTACAAAAAATATATATGCATTTTTAGCACTTCGAGGCCAAATACACTTTTGTACTACTAAATCATTTATTAATTGCCATCCGGTATATTACTATATATTACACGTCAAAATTGATTTAATTAAATTTTTATTACATATTTACTATTACAGATTTCATTATTATTGCATTCTTTATTATAAAATAAAATTTTGTTTTACATATGAAGAATCGAAGAAAATTTTAGAAGTTCAGATTTAATTGATAAAAATAAGACATGCTGCAATTCTGCCATTGTATTAGATTTCTATCTTAAACAAAATGAATTTTAAATTGAAATTTAGCCAGTACTAGGTTTAAAGAGAAAAAAGAAATATGTAATAAATAAATAATAATAATATAATTATATACCATAAAAGGTTAATATAAGTTTGTTGCGTATCGTAATAAATATTATTTTATAAGACAGCATCAACATATATAGTCCATTCTCCCACAACTTAAAATATATTTTCAGTTTTACAAATATGATGTTACTCTTTTCTTACTTCCATGCAATATCTAAACCTTATTCTTACATGTAATCTATTCATATAAGTTATGATTACGCAGAAAAAGATTATTTATGTACATAATTATATTTATGTATAATTATATTTATAATTATATTTATATATGTATATTTATAACTCTATAGTTCTATAGTGCATAATTATTGTATACACTTATATATATATATATATAAACACACACACATATGTATCTGTGTGTGTGTGTGTGTGTGTGTGTGTGTGTGTAGAAATTTACATATTTGACTGTGCAATCATAATTACAGTTACATAGACATTTATTACATTTCTCTGCGCAAACACAAATATAGTTACGTAGAAATATTCCCTACATGTATAATGATAATTATGTGTGTGTGTGTGTGTGTGTGTGTGTATGTGTGTGTGTGTGTGTGTGTGTGTGTGTGTGTGTGTGTGTGTGTGTGTAGAAATGTGTAGAAATTTTCATATTTGATTGCGCAACCATAATTATAGATACATAGACATTTATTACATTTGCCTGCGTAGACACAAATATAGTTATGCAGACATATTCCCTACATGTTTAATTATATACAGGGTGGTTCATTTTAATCGCCCCAGGCAAATCTCGAAAAATATGAAAAATACAAAAAAATGTTTCAGACAAAAGTTGTATGGTTTCGAGGGGGACATAAGATGATGCTATCAGTTTGACCTTGAAAAGTCACCTGAAGGTCACGTCAAGGTCATCTCCAATTTTTTAAATGGAACACCCTGTATATTTTTGCATATTCTTGTAGCTTATCTCGAGAGTTTTCCAAAACACTATGATATAATGTTTTTTCATTAAGAACTTTTTGAGTTATTAAGGTTTGAAAGTAATAAATCCAATATTTTGACATAAACTATAAAATATCTTACAAAATATCCAATTTTCAATCATCTTACCCTAATACTTTTATGCACAGAATGATGAGACAAATTGACTAGTGTAAAAAAAATACACAATTGTTTAAAAAAAAATTTGTAATTGTTGCAAATTTATACAGGTGGTTCATTTTAATCATTCCAGGCAAATATCTCGAAAACCAAGCCTGGGAGAGAAAAATATTCTATACAAAAGTTTTATGGCTTCAAGAGGACATAAGATAGTGCTATCAGTTTGACCTTGAAGAGTCACCTGAAGATCACATAAAGGTCACCTCCAATTTTTTTAATGGAACACCCTATTTTTTTACTGCATATTCTTGTAGCTTATCTCGAGTGCTTTCCAAAACGCTATGATAAAATAATTTTCATTAAATATTTTTTAAGTTATAAAGCTTAAAGGTCACAATATGTGCCGATATTATTCAAGATGTACCGGCAAGATAAAGGCAAGATCCTAGATTGATCCGACTGATGAAGGCAAGACTCGAGAGTGATCCGGCCGATGAAGGCAAGACTCGAGAGTGATCCGGCCTGATGAAGGCAAGACTCGAGAGTGATCCGGCCGATGAAGGCAAGACTCGAGAGTGATCCGGCCGATGAAGGCAAGACTCGAGAGTGATCCGGCCGATGAAGGCAAGACTCGAGAGTGATCCGGCCGATGAAGGGAAGACTCGAGAGTGATCCGGCCGATAAAGGCAAGACCGATGAATTCCATAAGATCACATCAAAGTCACATTAAGTGTCTATTTTTGGTCTACAGCAAATGCTCAAATGTACCACCATTCTGCTGGATACATAATTGCAACCGTCTTTCAAATGCATTGACTGTTTTTCTGAGAACATCGGCTGATATATTTCTACATGCTTGTCTAATGCGGCCCTTTAGCTCTTCAGCTGTGGTGGGTGCAGTCTGGTAAACAATGTTTTTCAAATAGCCCCATAAGAAAAAATCTGGTGATGTCAGATCTGGTGATCTGGGAGGCCATGCTATATGACCACCTCTTCCAATCCAACGGCGCTGATAAGTTAAATTTAAAAAATTTTTTACAGGGCGTGCGTAATGTGGTGGTGCGCCATCCTGTTGCAACCACATATGTTGAACTGTATTTTCATCGACAAACTCTAACATCCTTGGCAACACATCTCGTAGCATACGTAAATATGAGTCTCCTGTAACATTGTCATCAAAAAAGTGAGGTCCGATAATATGACCATCTAAAATACCACACCAAACTATCACCTTCCATCGATGCTGATTGTCTACATGCCGAACCCAGTGCGGATTGATATTAGAATAATAATGACTATTATGCCGATTTAGCATGCCATTGTTTTCAAATGCAGCCTCGTCATTAAACATAACGCGAGAAAAAAATGTGGGATCTAACTGAATTTTATCTATAGCCCACCTGCAGAAGTTAACACGAAGAATTTTATCGTTATCAGAAAGCTCTTGATTAAGTGTAATGTGATAAGGGTGAAAGTGATTGGCACGTAAAATTCTACCTACAGTTGTACGAGACACATTTAATTCACGACTAATTTGACGTTGACCAATGTGTGGATTTATTATTACCATTCCTAGTATGGTTACGATAATAGCATCGTCGTTATTTAATGGTTTTTTAGAACGTTTGCGTTTCAACAATCCCGTACGTGCTCTAGTTGTTAAACGCAAAATTGCTTTATGATCAGGATGTCGTCTATCTGGATATCTATCTTGATATTGACGAGCTGCTTCTCTAGCATTATTATTAGCGGCATAAAAAATACCAATTATATCAACAATTTCTGAGGGCGGATAATCTGCCATGTTAATAATGACACAATTCATGAAAGGAAATAACATGAATTTACTGTTGGACAAATCGTAATAAGAGCTAACTCGTATTGATCTTAACTAAAAACAACCCAGATAGCAAAATGACGCAAACTTTGCGCAAAGTTTACGGCAAACTCGAGCATGCGTTTGCAGCAAAATTACGACAAGGTGTGTCCGCAAAAAGCTTATCTTTTGCTGGCAATGCTTGTCGCAATAGCATGACGCATATTTTAGGTAAATAATACGGTAAGCCTTGCCTAGCATAGCATGACAGCAAAATTGCGGCAAAAACAGAGCAAGCCTTGCCGTAACACGATATGACAGCAAAATTACAGCAAGAACAGAGCAAACCTTGCCATGCATATAACGTGTGTATATCTGTTACGTGTGCAATGCGCGAAAATACATCGGTCGAACGAGGAGCCAATAATCGATATAATAATGCGTGTTTTTGTAATGTCAAGACAACTCATCTCTCAACTCGTTGGTAGCAACTCTGTTATTTACAGCATCATTTGATGAAAACATTTTGTCATAAATATGCTCGAAATTTTGTGAAAAGATAAAGCAAGACAAATCCTTGCCAGAAAATTGCCGCAAAATTGAAACAAACCTTGCTGGCAAGATTTTTCAAAACGTGCTTTTAGCATTCGTGGCTACCTGGGAATCAGTATTAGAACTTGATAAAAATGTTTTAAAATGTGTAATAAACAACATTACTGTAATAGACAAATATAAATTTGCAACAATTACAAATTTTTTTTAAACAATTGTGTATTTTTTTTACACTAGTCAATTTGTCTCATCATTCTGTGCATAAAAGTATTAGGGTAAGATGATTGAAAATTGGATATTTTGTAAGATATTTTATAGTTTATGTCAAAATATTGGATTTATTACTTTCAAACCTTAATAACTCATAAAAAGTTCTTAATGAAAAAACATTATATCATAGTGTTTTGGAAAGCTCTCGAGATAAGCTACAAGAATATGCAAAAATATACAGGGTGTTCCATTTAAAAAATTGGAGATGACCTTGACGTGACCTTCAGGTGACTTTTCAAGGTCAAACTGATAGCATCATCTTATGTCCCCCTTGAAACCATACAACTTTTGTCTGAAACATTTTTTTGTATTTTTCATATTTTTCGAGATATTTGCCTGGGGCGATTAAAATGAACCACCCTGTATATATAATATGAATATATATATATATATATATATATATATATATTATAATAAATAATTATATATGTAGGGAATATTTCTGCGTAACTATATTTGTGTCTGCGCAGACAAATGTAATAAATGTCTATGTAACTATAATTATGGTTGCGAAATCAAATATATAAATTTCTACACACACACACACACACACACACACATATATATATATATATATATATATATATACATATATCATTATATACATATAGAGAATATTTCGGGAGCGTCCGAAATGACCACGTTCGAAATGGCCACGTTCGTAATGGCCACGCGTTCGTAATGGCCACGTTCGAAACGGCCACGTTCGAAACGGCCACACGCACACACACAGGTTTGTAGCTTTTCACACGAAGTGAGGTGGAGGGAGGGCCGAAGGCCCCTGCACCTCCCCCGTGTGTGTGTGTGTGTGTGTGTGTGTGTGTGTGTGTGTGTGTGTGTGGCCGTTTCGAACGTGGCCGTTTCGAACGTGGCCATTCCGAACGTGGCCATTACGAACGCGTGGCCATTACGAACGTGACCGTTTCGAACGTGGCCGTTTCGAACGTGGCCGTTTTGAACATGGTCAAATTTACCTGTGGCCATTTCGAACGTGGTCAAATTATATCCACTCGAATATTTCTGTGTAACTATATTTGTGTCTACGAAGTCAAATATGTAAATTTCTACACACATATATAATTATCATTATACATATAAGGAATATTTCTGCGTAACTATACTTATGTCTACGTAGGCAAATGTAATAAATATCTATCAGTACTTAATATTATGAAAAAGTTTATGCGATTAGCCCTTACAGTTTGATAATTAAGTTTAGATATTTATAAATCTTTAAAACAGTAAAATTAAACTTCCTGGAAAGTATTGAAGCGATACATTGAAGATATTTATATCAATTGATTACCAGACTCTATGGGTCATTGCACAAGTCTTTCCTCCACACATTATATTAAGTACTGACCATAAACTTTAACTTGTACGTAACTTTAAACTTTAGTCAATACTTAAAGTTTATACATTATGTCAAATTCCTATTACATTACAATTTTCTTTAGCGTTGATTAAAATTTAAAATTATGTATGAATCTAAGTTGCGATCAGTACTTAATATAATAAAACATGTTATGAAAAAGTTTGTACATTAACTCTTATAAATTGATAATTAGATATTAAATATAAATAGATATTAAATATAAATTTATAGTACCCTCTCAATCTATAAGAAAGTTTCAAGAAAGTTTATTTTCAGTATCACTTAAAGATGGAAAAGAGTTTCATCCTGCTCTCTTCTAGACTTTCCACAAAATGATTTTATCAATATTAATACATAACAATGAAAAAAAATTTTTAAATATTTACCTTTTGATGAATATTGCAAAATTCACAATCCACTTGATTGTTAAGTGTCACACACAAATCTCTGTCTTTTTATTATATTATAATTTTATTATATATAATTAATTTATAATAAATGTACTTGACATTGCGACGCTATCGCATCGCTTGATAATAACCTTTAATTTCTTCCTTGTTACATTATTCCGCACTATACTCTAATATAAATTTATCTTTCATTCATATGTACGTACACACATACGTATACATATCACACGTATTTACACACATGCACACATGATTTTGTCTCTTAAAGTATTGTACATGTACGAGGCAATAATCGTATACGCAGCGATGTGAACGCCGCTTGAAGGACAAAATCGCTTTGCGTGTGTGCGTGCAAACACATGTACGTGAGTTATACTGAAAATGAAGGAAATGAAGGAACGAAAAATGTCACAATTCTGATATTCGATCATCATTTCTCAGGATTGACTGCACCGATTTTGTTCAAACAGGTCGCAATCGAAAGCTTGTACTCATATTATATCATAAAAATGTGGTTATATTTTTGATTACGTCTTTAGTTTATGAAATATCTTAACCGAAAGTTTACTTGACGCGAAATTCCAGATAAGGTACTTGGTAGCGCCGCGTCGAGAACAGTGACTCTCAACTCAATGCTTGGAATTCATTGCTTGGACCTGTTTTTTATGTACTTGGCATCGCGACGTTACCGCGTCGCTTGATATGAGGGACCTGTTTTTTATGCACTTGACGTCGCGATGCTACCGCGTCGCTTGATATGAGGGATAATTTTACTCTAAAATTATTTTCAGGCCAGAACTAAAAATTTTTAAATTTATTTATCTATGTATTTACGTATTGTATATGCATGTATAAGTTAAAAAATTAATTTAAAAAACCCTATATATTATAGTTTTATTAAAATTAAAATTTTTGAAGATTTTTCTCCCACCTTAATCCACACAATTAAATGATTAATGATTAATAGTTATATTTTAATTCGTTATTTGAATTTAATTATTATAATTTTATTTATATGTACATTATAAGAACATTATTTTAATTTATCATTTATTTGATTATATTTTTGTAATCCAAGTCAATGATTATCTTAAAACATATTTTTTCCGTTCCTAAATTTATGAAAAATCACTAACATAAAAAATTGCGCATTATGTTCTGTAATTAAACTTGTTAATTATATTTCATACTAAAATTACGTACAATGTTTCCGATTTATATATAGTTTTATTATCTTTTTAATTAACATCATCTTTTTTTTTAATTAACATGATTAATTAAAGTGATTAATTTTCTTAATACAGAAAAATTACTTCAAAATATGTTGCAATACATGATTATCTTTGCATTAAAGTTATAGATTAGAGTTATACATATATATGCAATATATAATACAATGAGCGACGTAATAAATACGTGACATGATAAATATGCGATACCATCAATACGATATAAATGTACGATATAATGACAATGTTACGTACGATTAATTAAACTCGATAATTTTCTATGTCGCATTATACTGTAGAATTATTTCCTTCTACAAAACTTATTCAAAAAATAAAATAATAATAATTTCTTTATTCACACAAAATAATACTATTTTAGAAACTAATAATATTTTATTTTTTATATTAAGTGATTTTTTCATAAATTTAGGAACAGTAAAAATATGTTTTATGATAATCATTGACTTGGATTACAAAAATAAATAAATGATAAATTAAAATAATGTTCTTATAATATACATATAAATAAAATTATAATAATTAAATTCAAATAACGAATTAAAATAAAATTATTAATCATTAATCATTTAATTGTGTGGATTAAGATGGGAGAAAAATCTTCAAAAATTTTAATTTTAATAAAACTATAATATGTAGGGTTTTTTTAAATTAATTTTTTAACTTATGCATACTGTCGTAACCCGACGAAATAATAATTTAATTAAAGTTAAATAAGCAAACCTTGAAATAGGCTGAAGTAGACAACAAGAACAGCAAAAGACAGTAAATTAAGAATTACATAAGAGATATTAAAATATAGAAATAAAACTTGACGAAAAGAAAGCAAGTCACGGCCAAAGCTGATTAAGCATAATGAAACACGGAGCACGAACCGCGCTCCGACTCAGGGACACTTCATCCTTCTTCCGCCAAATTAAACGATATATAAACCGATCACGAGATCACATGGACTATCGTTTGAGTAAACTTGTCGAACTATCGGACCAATGAGTCGCGATTAACATATCAAGCTATTATAAAATACCGCTAACGCGTAAAAGATAATTGAAAGTAGGAACAGTGTATGAAGAACGATCGAAATATATTCCTTTATTAACTAGTACAGAGTGTCTTATTTGTTGTGTGGATTCCAATCTTTTGAGCGTATAATCCCGAAAAGCCCATCATCTACGGTTCGGGCACAACAATACACAATACGTAGATACATAGATAAATAAATTTAAAAATTTTTAGTTCTGGCCTGAAAATAATTCTAGAGTGAAATTATTCCTCATATATGTATGTACAATAGAATGGTTTATAGATTTTTTTCTATATATCTCGAAAATTATTGAAGATATCAAAAAATGTTTTATATAAAAGTTTTATAGTAAAAACACCTCTATTTAACTAGATTAATAAAATTTTAGAAAAAAAATTTTTTTTAAAGATTTTTCAAGAAACTTTAAGAAAAAAATTTTTTTTTTATTTTATTAATGTCATTGAATAGAGTCATTTTTGCCATAAAACTTTTGTATAACATTTTTTTATATCTCCAGTAATTTTCGAGATATATAGAAAAAACCGATAAACCTCTATCTATGAGGGGTGATTTCACCCCTTAAAATCGTTTTTGGGCCCCAACTGAAAATTTCTAAATTCATCTGTTTATCCTCACATATGTGGAAAGTTTCATTAAGATCAGAATTTTCGGATTCCCTTGTCAGTTACCCAAGATCAACCGTGTATGATGTTACGGCTAAATTTTTTGATTCGGAGAACTCCACAGAAGGTTCTGCAAACCCAATGAGGAAGAGGCACTCGAAAGAAAAATCTGTAAGAATCCCAGAAATCATCGCAAAGGCTCAACAGCTCATTTCAAAAGACCCTGGGCAGTTTCTGACAAAAGTAGTTCAAAGTTTGGATGTGAGTGACACTACAATGCGTCGAATTGCTGAAGAGGATCTACGTTATAAATCCTACGTAATAAAAGGTCAAATGCTCTCCGAGGCTGCTAAGATGAAGAGAGTTGCTCGCTGTCACTTGCTTCTAAGTTCGCTGAAAAACGAAGCTGCGGGGCGCATAAAGTTCTTTTCGGACGAGAAAATTTTTTCTGTTGATGCCAAGGTGAACCGAAGGAACGATTTTTGGCTCGCCCACGACCCTGATGAAGTTCCCGTAATAGCTAGGACGAAATTCCCGGTCTCTGTTCACGTTCTAAGCGTCGTCTCCAATGAAGGTCATATTATGCCGCTACATTTCTTTCAAAAACACGAGACTGTTGCAAAAGAGGTTTATTTACATGTTCTGACGAATATTGTGAAACCATAGCTAGATACTGTGACCGCCGTACATCTTTCAACAGGATGGCGCGCCTGCGCACACGAGTCACTTAGTTTAAAACTGGCTATCGGATAACGTTCACATGTTTTGGTCTAAGGAATTCTGGCTTCCGAACAGTCCAGATTTGAATTCTTTGGACTATTTCGTGTGGAGTGCCATTGAACAAGTGGTGAACCAATGTGAACTAATAAGTCATCCCAATGTGACATCTCTCCAGGCGACTCTCTATTGAGGCAGCGTTCGCAAATATGGATGGGGGGGCGCATTGCAGAGAGCTTGCCAGCGCTTTAAGCCAAGAATCGAAGAAGTTATCGATGCAAAAAGAGGTTATATAGAATAATTTTATCGTAAAAGAATATCACTATTAATGTGTAAAAAGTTTTTTTGTAATACTTACATTTTGATAAATAAAATTTTATTTAAAGAAATTATTCGTTTTGTCTGGATTTTGGTGGCGGACCCTGTATATGTATACATATTCAATGTGATTCAAAAATGTATACATATTTGGTTATAAGAATTGTACAATTTTTTATATAAAAAAATGTAGAGGATATTTTCTTACAACTAGTAAGTATATAGTATATTTATCAGTTATAAAAAATATCTAATATAAAAAAGTGTAAGAGAAAAATGTTTAACACTGCCGCCCGTATCGAAATATCGAGAAGCGATCATCATCCACTGCGACGGGCGACCTGACAGCATTAAATATTTTTTTACAGTCTTTTTATGTTAAATATAATGTATAACTTTTTATGCATTATATACTTATTTTATATTATATTATGTATAGTAAATATATAATATGATATTTATATAGTCTGTGCATATAATCGAAATTATTAAAAGATTTTTTGTTTATGTACAAATATATTGATTAAAAATATTATCCGTTTAAAAACAATAAGAGAAAAAAATCGAGAAATATATAATAAGCTAATATGATTAGAATTAATCAGTCCCTAATAAGAATACAGAGGAAAAAGATAACAATTTCATACAGGTATCTTAATATTACAAAGCATTATTATATAATAATAGTGATTTTCCACACCATCCATGAGGTATCACCAATGGAGCGTTAGGTTTTTTAAAGTGAACCTCCGCTTTGAGCCATACCTTATCACTCTTATATTATTTTATATTTTATGTTATATTTTATATTATATATTATTTATGTTTTGTTATTTTTTATATCATATAACCTAAAAACACACATGTCCAAAAGATGTCCATAGAATATCTGCCAAACTAAAGAATATTTTATGTCCTCTGGATGATCTTTGAACATCTTTTGGACATGTGTATTGTTAGGGTACTATTTTATATTTTATGTATATATAAGGAAAGGAGGATGGTGGAAAATTAAATATATAAATAAATAATATTACTTGATTTCTGGAATAAAATTATTTATTTAAATATATATATATATATATATATATATATATATATATTACATTATTTGAAATTATAATATTTTTTTTATTATTGTTTGTCTTCGGCCGCCTTTGCCTCTTTTTTTTTATACGCAGGGGAAATCCTCATGGATATCCTCTCTGCCCGGTGAGGGAGAAAGGATTATGCCAGATTCTTATCGGCTAAAACTCCTGCAGGTGTCCTTCGCGGCGGTCATACGGGAGGGTTACAGGTACGCCACAGGCATTCTTCCGCGACCCCCCGCCATCGCTATTCCTCCATTGCAGCCGGGAGGGAGGACACCCGTCCGCCTCCTGGCTCCGTCTTTAGGGATTTACCCCGGTGGGAAACCGCTCTCATCGAGCTCCCCTCGCTGTAGCCCCTAAATGAGGCCTCTTCGGAGGAAGAGAGGGGATTTGTAACTCAGATCCCCCCCTGCCTCCAACCTTAATCTCCTATGACACGGATCCGTACCGCGGGGAGGACCCCCCTCCGCGAGGGGAGGCTCTCCCCGCCACCGGGGAACCGCCGTCATCACTCCTCCTCGCGGTCTCCGGGCTCCGCCCAGAACTTCTAGGGCAGAACCGGGGTCTCTCCTCCTAATCCATCGGGAGAAGGGGTGGGTTCCAACAGCCTCCCCCATGTCCCGACTATTCCTCTGGCCCATTCTTGTGGGCGTTAGCGTGCATCCCCCGGAGTCTTGGGGAGGAAGAGAAGCGCCCCACTCCTCCTCCTCCCCGAATCTCCCAGGGGACCGCTCTTCGTCCTCAGGAAGGACTTATTGTGCACCTCTGCGCTCATGCTGCCTCTCTTTTCCTTCGGCGCAGCCTTCAGCTGTCTCTTCCTCCCCTTGCGGCCACGATCGGCCATAACAACTTCCGCGGAAATGAATCCCAAGGGGTCGCTGATTAAAGCTGGCGGTACCCCCGCTGGTTCATTCGTTCCTCTCTTCGCTGAGGCGTTGTTTAGCAACCACGCCCTTCTTTTCCTTCTTGCTGTGGTGTGGTTTTTCGACCACACTTTTGACCTCCTTCTTTCCGCTAGGGCGTGGTCCCGCAACCACATCCTTGTCCTCCATCGACTCCAAGGAGGATATCTCCCTCTTCCGCGGAGTCTTCCATTTTTTTTTGGGAACGCCCCCACCACTTACACACCGGCAGACAACCGGTAGCTCCTAACACATGTCCGCTCGGCCAACTGAGATCCGCACGAAGTAGATATCTCGTCAATCGAGCGGGATATCTCGTCGCTCGATGGGAGAAGCCGCTGCACACATAGCAGCGACCCCTCCTGTCCGGGCCCTCGCACCACTCAGCGATGTGTCCAGCCTCCAAGCATTTGAAGCACCGGAAGCGCCGAATATCCGGGAGATTAACCTCCCCGGAATCCCGGCACTCCAGGACCTTCTTCTTTCCACACGCTCCACCCCTCTCGGCCTCCGCCGAGGAGGAGAGTCGGGGAAATTAGACAGCCCCCTCCTTACTATCAATTCTCATGGGAAGGAGAGGGTCCAATAACAGATCCCCATGTCTCATGAGGCTGATACGCTATCCCCCATATATCAGGGTGAGACCAGGATTCAGTTCTGATTCGGCCCCCGCAACCACCCCCGCATATGTGCGATCCCGCCCAGCCGGGGAGCACAAATTTCCTCGGCCCGGGGAGGCTGTCACCTCTCGCCGAAATCGAGGTAACTTCCTTCTCCCAGCGAGAAGGCCTTAGGATTAAGACGCTCGATTCGACATCTAATCGATGTCTAGATTACGTCTAATCTAAATGCACATCTAGAAATATTGCAATACAGACGTCTCTTGCTTTGAATATTTAGACTTCATTTGTGATATATTGACTATCAGAAGAGAATTTTCCAAAAATTTTCCTAAAATTTTGGGATTTTTTTTAACTGCTATGAGTCTCTCTAAACATGTATTTAATGAATCCACGTCTTTTAAACGTCTTTAAGACGTGTTATGTCCCGATTTTTAACTTTGTGTTATCTGGGAAACGTTGCACATGCCGCAATGTTAACTTGAGTTTTTTCATTCCTACCCAATGTACAGATAAATCACATTCATATTTAGTGATCATAAAATCTAGAATATATGTTTTAATACAATAGACTGATGTCAATTTTAAAAAATGCTTATTAACAAATTGGAAAAGAATTAATTTTTAAAAAGATGATATTTGCTATTCAAAAACCAAGAGTGTTATCTAAATCTAATATTTAATTTATTATTCTTTCAATTTGGTTAATTTATTATTCTTTCAATTTGATTTTGAATTTGGCGGTTGTGCAGCGGTTGATTATCGCATCTTTGGCGCTCTCGTCAATGCTGTCTTAATCCTAAGGCGTTCGGAAAGTACTAGCAGTAATTGATGTACTGAAATTGTGAAATTTATTATATCTGTGATTTTATAATATCATATGAGGTATTATTTTGCTGAAATACATTTAATATCCGTTGTAGGGGACGATTCTGTAAATTTTTAAACAGATATCATTACGTATCGTTGTGCATTTTGACATGTAAAAATATATGCACAATAACACGTATCAATGTCGTTATCAAATCGTTATCTGTTTATCACAATTTATAGAATCGTACTACAAGGAGAATTGGTCCGTACAATCGTATAATTAACGCTTTAACGCTTTAACAAACCTAAATTATGAAAAATAAATTTGTTATAAACTCGAGTTTGTGCACACACACACACTGTACACGCTCAAAAATATGTACTTCGTTTCTCAGATTTCGTATTTAATTTAGTGTCATCAGATTTATCACTCTCAATGAGTTTTTTTATACATTTATACGTTTTTTATACATCACAAAGAACGGAATCGTGCTTGTTTCAAAAATCAAGTGCGCCAATAATAATATAATAATAAAGGGAAAAAAGAAGAATAAGAAGAATACATATACATATAGTATGGCTGATCTTCCAGTAAGTAACACATTTTTACTTTTTTTGTTACGTTCTTTTTATTGTAAGAAAGTACGAACATGATATCATCGCATACTGTTCATCTATTTTTCAATATTTTTTCACTGTGTGTGATTTACAAATGAAAGTTATATAATAAATTATATATTAAAGTCAAAAATTTTTTTGATGAATCGAGAACATAAATTTCATGTATATATTAGATGTTATCTATTAAATATAACTCTTGGCTAATAATAAATCGATGACTTTTTGGTCTATAAAGTATATATTTTTAAACTATTATTAAATTATTATATTTATATACTAACTAACTATATTTAAACTATTATTGTTATTTTAAATGATAATTTAATGTATTTTATTAATATTCAAAAAATATTTTTTTATAATTTATAGTATTTCTAATTTCCATATATGTACACAGAATTGCACATTGTATTGATTGTACAGAATTGTACATAATGTTATACTTTCTTTGATAAGTTTTGAAATTCACAAATATTATCACATTAATTTTGTAATATTAAAACTATGCAATATATCATGCAATATATTAGGCCATTGTGTTGAGCAGATGTATTTTGAAGAATGATCTCTTATTAACTAAAGATTTCCTTGTACTTTGATTAGCATTTTTCTCACTTCTGATGTTTGTCGTTTAATATTTAATATTTTAAATTTGTGCATTTACATCGTATACCTAATTTTGAACATCTCTAGTGCCATGAATATATTTCAAATTTTTTTCTATTATTTCTTGTACTTGATGTGTTCAAATACAGAGTAAATGTTATAAATGCAGGCTGCGCAGAAAAATAGAAAAAGAGAAACAGAAAAAAATGAAACGTAATAAAATAAAGAGAATAATGATACAAGTTCAGAAATCATTTGGAGAGGAATCAAGTGAATTAGATGAAAACTTAGATAAGTCATTAGAACCTGAGATATTTTGTGAACAAATTCAAGAAACTGTGATTGCTTCCAATAAATTTTTATGTAACAGAATTGAACATGCTAGAGAACATGCAAAAGAATCTCATGACTTAGAGTATGAAATGAATAATAACTTTGTTGCTGATAGTGAGGAAGAATTAGATGAATGGTCTAGTAGCGATAATAATACAACTGATTATAATGAAAATGAGCAGTCTGAGTTTACGAGTGACAATGATGATGTTTTTCAATTTCCAAACAATGAAGCTAAAGAAGTGTATGTTACAGAAACAATCCGTGAGTGGGCATTGGAAGGGGAAATTCTCTCGATGAAAAAACTTAATTACAATTTATTGTTGAGACTACATGTAGTGCATCCTACTTTGCCGAAGAATTATAAGTCATTATTGAAGACTCTTTCTCATTTAAATATCGTAGAAATGGAACAAGCTCAAATATGGTACAGAAGCATTTAATCTTGATGCCATGTTGTTGGAAGAATATTTAAAAATATATCATCAAATTTGCATTGATATCAATATGGATGGACTTCCAATCTCCTAAAGTTCACCCCTTAAATTTTGGCTAATATTAGGACGTCTTGTTGTTTCAGAAAATGAACCATTCGTTATAAGTATTTATTTTGGAAGAACAGATCCTACAGATATAAAAATCTTCTTAAATGATTTTGTTAAAGAAGTTGAAGATTTATTTCAAAATGGTTATATCTTTCAATGGGATTACATATTCATTTGTTATAAGGAATTTCATTCTTGATGCACCTGCGCGTTCACTGGTGAAATGCTGTATAGGACATGGAGAGTATGGATCATGTGAAAAATGCACTGTTATAGGAGAAATTGTACACTCAAGACGAGTTTATCTTGAACTCAATGAACCTCTAAGAACAGACGAACAGACATTTAAAAATAGAGAACAATCTCTTCATCATTGTGGACAATCACCTCTTGAACAAATTAATATAGGGATGGTTTCTCAATTCAGGTTAGATCCATTTCATTTAGTTTGGCATAGAGTGTTTAAATGATTGCTTGAGATGTGGCACACATGGAATGGTCCGTGGAAACTATGTACATAGAGAAGTAAGATGGGATATATCTTTTCTTCTTCTTTCCTTAGCAGACACATGTCCAACAGATTTTGTAAGAAAACCAAGATCACTAAAAGAATGGACCATGTATAAAGCTACTAAAGAACGTCATCTGTGTCTTTATGATGGTATCATAGTTTTTAAAGATAATCTCCAAAAAAATGTGTACCATCATTTTTTAATGTCGTATTTTTTGGTGGCGCTCTTACCATTCTTTCCAGTCCCATACTTGTTCAGTCAAAGATCATGTGTCATTGTGTTGATGAGCATTCATTAATCATTCTATTGTATTATAATTTATGGTAAAATGTTTGTGCATCTTCTAAAAAATGAAAAAGAAGTTTGTCACATAGGCATTATTATGGTGGGGAGATTATTGAAGGTTTTCATTTCAAAAGTATTTCCATTGGTAATGTTGTTTTAAAGATGGGACGGAGAGACTCTTATTTTATGACAATTGACGGAAACATGTTTGTATTATTAAATGTAGTGAAAAGAAGAGAAGATATTTACCTAATTACAAACAAATTTAACAAAAAAGAGGATTTTTATATATATTTTATTTCCTTTCCCTTCATTTCATATTCCTATTTTTAAAGTATCAAATCTAGGTGATCAAAGAATTGTAGTACCATTGACAAATATTCAATCAAAATGTTGGTTAATGCCTTATAAAGAATATTTTATTTCAGTTCCTCTTTTGCATTCTGTGCCTATGTTTTGATTTTTACTAAGCATTGTGTAGAATATACAGGCAACTTTAAATTTTTTTTTACATTTGTTTTATTTTAGTTTGTTGTTTTAAAATTTACACCTGATGACGACAGCGATAATATTTACTACGATATCGACCTCGCAAAGTGGTTGATTGGAATGAATGAAGATATGGAAGGTGAAACATATAGGCCATCACATAATGTTGAAGCTGGAAATTTAATTCGTAAAGAAGTTCAGATAAAGCTTGGCCCAAATATCGTACAAATCAAGAGATGTCACGGTATATGCTTATTTTTATTTAATAAAGTCTTGTTTTTGAGGGAACATGGGCGTGTATGGATTATGTGTGATTAAAAAAAATTTTTGTTTTGATAATATACTTACCATGTGGAATGCAAAATTATAGATGAATATCTAAAAGCAAGAAACAATGTTAAAGAAATTACTAAACACGATGATTCTAATTATGAAACAGAAATTTTCTAATTATGAAAGAAATTGGGTAAAGGCAAACGTAGAAGGACAAATAAGATATTATCTTCTGACACTGAAGACACTGAACAAGAAAAACTTGTAAAAAAATCGACTAAAGCAGTTGCATCTCTTCCAAAGGTGCAATCATCTCTTCATTCTGATTTTTATAATGCTGTCTCTTCATGTTCATACTTAAATAAAAGCTAGAAAAAGAAACTTAACATCAAAGTCAATTCGCATAAATCCTGGAAACAGCAGAAACAGAAGCAACAAACTCCTTCTCGTTCTGATGTTAAAGGAAAACATTACTTGTGCAAAATGTATTGGACGCGAGGAAAAAGCGCAAAACAATTTCAGAAAAAAATATCTCCCCAATCACTTTCCAGCAACAAAGTTGTTAACGCTTCAAATTGAATTGATGCATATGCATACTGAGAGATCGAAATATAATAAACAGACATCTGAGACGTCTGAGAATGAAGCGAGTGAAAAGAATAACAATAAACTTCAACAGTCTAAGAAATTTTCACAACCATTATCTAATATTGAAAATAAATCAGATTTTCAGAGTTCAGTGACTGTATTAACACTGAAGATTCTGCTGCAAATTATACAGCAATTAAGAAATATATTCATACAAATATTCCTTTTGAAACAAGATTAAACTCTGAGCATATGGAGTTACCACAGTTTTTCAGCAATGATGAGAAGAGTCAGAAAGCTTCCTCTACGATATCAGAGAGAGATAATAAAATGCAAGATATATATTATATATTAAATTGTCATCTTTTGTGTCATGAATTAGAGACAATCCAATCAGCTTTACACATTTAATATGCTAAATATTCCTTTCCTTTGATTTTTATTTATAATTATTATAATTATATGAAAAGTAAAAGTATTTTTTTCAGATTTTAAGCTTTAGTTATTTAAGATGGATAGAAAATTGGAGAAAATAAATTACAAAAGATAGTTATTATGAACCAAGGAAAACTAAATAGATCTTTACTTAAAATAAAATAAACACTATTAAAAGCTCTTCGAAATTAACAAATTAAAATAATAAAAGGCAGTAAAGAGCCAACGCAGTTGTAGGGCGTGAAAAATCTTTTTCAAGACAATCAGATTCTCCTATTAAGACTTGACTAAATTTATATTTATTATATTTTGTTAGTGCATCGCTCTTCGCGTTTTGCACCGTCGAGAGAGCTACTTGCATCGGACTTTCTCGAGCGGATCGGCTCTGACGTCGTCACTCTTATAGACCATGCATGTATGTGACTATGCTTTCTCTTCTTTTGCGTTTTTTATTTATATTGCATTTTTGTTGCGATTTCATTTGATATTTTTGTTTCTTGTTTTATTAGAATCACTGAAGAAGGCTCGAATTGAGTCCGAAACGTTTGGAATAAAGAAGAAAGATTTTAAAATTGATTGTCTTGAAAAAGATTTTTCACGCCCTACAACTGCGTTGGCTCTTTACTGCCTTTTATTATTCATTTTAAGATCTTTACTTCCTCATGAAAAGAAAAGATTGAAACCACATAACATGCCTTGTTTGCCTTTGACCAACGAAAGTGATGTCCAAGCAATGGAGAAATGGCTGTGTGATGCAGAAAATAACATTCTTTTAGTACGAATATATTATTCATAATATCATTATTTTGGCGTAAATAATTTTAATGTAAAATTTTTATTATATATTGTGGTAACATGTGACGAACACAAACACACCCACACACTCTAATGTTTTTTAGAATCTAAGTTTAATGTTTCTTTTTTTCTATATCATTTGTTATTCTCATTTTCATCATTAGTATTCTAAATTTTACAAATGTATTCCGTGCCAAAACTTTGTTTTTATTGAATTTATTATTTTACTGTCCTTTTATGTTATCTTTAATCTGTTTTTATTTTATTTATATTTATTCTTTTCAGTGGCACATAATCGTCTTCTATAAATTTTATTACTTAATGGATTAATTAATGCAAAGTAGTTTACCAAAATTTTATTAATAAAAGTAGTCGTATTTGTGTGATTTTGAAATGCATATTTTTATCATATCTTTTGACTTGTGTACATTATTTTTGCAGTGTGATTATCTCACTTCTTTCGTTTCCTGCGATAAAAGAAAATACTACTACAATTATGCAAAAAGTTATGTATAATTCGTTGACAAAAAATTATAATTTTGATGGTCATAGAGAAAATAGGTTTTAAGACACTGAATCTATGGACAGTTATTGAAGGTAAAATTCTAATATTTTATTACTTTGCCTTTTAATTAATATTTTCTACCTTTCTATCTTTTTGCGAATTTGGAAATAACTCTGAAATAATAATTTTACAATGTTGATATGCATTATTATTTTTAAATTTACTATTATATTCTTGCTTATATTCTTGCTATAAATATGTTCTATAATTTCCTTTTTTTTTAACATGATATGAATATTTTTAGTCTTCAATAATTTCATTATTCCTTGTTTTGCAGGGGCTTTGTCACTTAAATTTCCGGACCTTGATATAGCACTTAAACTATAAAGTCATGGCTACGAAATGCTAGTGGTAGGAAACAAGAATAAAAGTCTAATGGCTCTGATAGCCATTAGGAAAGCACTTTCTCACTTTTTATATTCGCTAAATGGCAATTTAAAAGTATCTTTATTTTTGTTGTATAATTCTTTTTTGTTGATATAAAAAAACTTTTTGTATATTTTGTATATTTATATTATATTTATATATTTTGTAGTCTTCATCTCTAAGGTACATATACTACTCAAAAGAAAATAGGGAACTTTTTGTATACCGAAAAATGGGTTATTTTCAAACGATTGTAACTCAGCGAAAAATGATCGTACAAAAATTTTAAAAAAAGCGTTTTGAAGCTCGAAGTTTCAACTTTAACGTACAATCGATAGTTTTTAAAGATCTTTTTATATTTTCACTATTATGCTCTAAAAAAGGACACACCGTTTTATTTCTTAATTATTACGTATTTTTGACGTTCTACAGCTAGATAAGAAAAATTCTCCCGATAAATTAAACTCAATTTCCGAAAAGCATGACATTTTCTCTATAAAATGCTTTTTTTAAAACTTTTCTACGATTTTTTTTGGCCGAGTTATATGTCTTTAAAGACAACCTTAAATTTTATTAAAAAATGACGTTTACCGCCATGTTTATCGGCATTAACGTTACCCAATGTGCATCACGTGAAGTTATGTTCGCCGTGAAGACGAGCATTGTCATGCATAAGAGAAATTTCGATGATGGAGAGACAAAACGTGAGGTTGTAAAATATCATTTACGTATCGCACACTCGTTATTGCTGGAGGTGGCAGAATTATCAAATCAGTTCGTCTTCTCACTAATATACACCCCCATAAGAATGAGAAGACGAACTGATTTGATAATCCTGCCATCTCCAGCAATAACGAGTGTGCGATACATAAATGATGTTTTACCTCACATTTTGCCTCTCCATCATCGAAATTTCATCTTTATGCATGACAATGCTCGTCCTTATACGGCGAACATAACTCCACGTGATGCACATTGGGTAACGTTAATACCGGTAAACATGGCGGTAAACGTCATTTTTTAATAAAACTTAAGGTTGTTTTTAAAGACATGTAACTCGGCCAAAAAAAATCGTAGATAAGTTTTAAAAAAAGAATTTTGTAGAAAAGAAGTTGCTTTTACGGAGATTGATATAAATTTTTTAAGAAAAAATTTTTTATAGTAACTGCAGAATGTCGAAAATGTGTAATTTTAAGGAAAAAACAGTGTTTCTTTCTTAGAGCATAGGATTGAAAAGATGAAGAAATTTTTTAAAACTATCGATAGCGCGTTAAAGCTGAAGCTTTATGCGTGAAAATGCTATTTTTAAAAATGTCGTACGATGATTTTTCGCCGAGTAACGACAATTGCTCTGAGATATACAGGTTTAGCTTCAAAATCATGTAACTCAGCCAAAAAAAATCGTAGAAAAGTTTTAAAAAAAGCATTTTGTAGAGAAAATGTCATGCTTTTCGGAAATTGAGTTGAATTTATCGGAAGAATTTTTCTTATCTAGCTATAGAACGTCAAAAATACATAATTTTAAGGAATAAAACGGTGTGTCCTTTTTTAGGGCATAATAGTGAAAATATAAAAAGATCTTTAAAAACTATCGATTGTACGTTAAAGTTGAAACTTCGAGCTTCAAAACGCTTTTTTTAAAATTTTTGTACGATCATTTTTCGCTGAGTTACAATCGTTTGAAAATAGCCCATTTTTCGGTATACAAAAAGTGTTCCCTATTTTCTTTTGAGTAGTGTATATACTACATTCCATGTTTACATGTATTCCTTTCATAAAAAAGATATTTAGTTTTTAGTTTTAATTTTTTAATTTTTATACATTGACTGATTTTTTATATGATATATTTGATTAAAAACAGTATTGTAAATTAAAGAAATTTTTAAATTTTTAATGTTTCTCTCTATTTTTCTTTAACAAGATCTGACTATATATTAGACATTTTTAGGCCGGTGTTTATTGATCGACTCTTATATTTATTATTGTCTTAACTTTTTACTTTGAAATGTTTTATAACAATAATTATCTACACAACATCTGAAAGTAAACTTAAAACGATTTTAAAGATTTGATATGAATATTGGCCTCAAAAACATTTAAAATTAACATCGATAATGTGTCGATAGGACATCGAAATCTAAAATGGATTAGACATCTAAATATGGACCGTTTTTAGGTCGATATCGATCTTAATCTAAATTAAACGTAAGATAGTAGATAAACATTGGTTTTCGATGTCTGTTAGACGTCGGATCGACGTGACTATTCTGCCTGGACTCGGCCACGGTGTACTCCTCCACCTTCTTACTTCGAGGGATGATCTTACCTCGGGGAGGAGAGCCACTTCTGCCTCTGTCTCGGCCGCCGCTGCCTCGGCCTCTTCTCCTCCCGCCCTGCTGAACGCACCATCGAGCGCGAGATTTTCCGCCTTCTCTTCTTCTGACTGAAAAAAAAATGAAAATATATAGATATAACTATGCACATATTATAATAAATATTTTAATAAAATAATAATAAATATTTTAATAAAATAAATAAATGATATATAAATAATATACCTTGAAGCGCCGATGGCTGCTGCTGCTTGCGGTTGTGGCTGCGGCTGTTGCAGCTATTGCGGCTGATGCGGCTGTGGCTGCGGCTGCTGCGCTTGTATCTGCTGCTGTTGTTATTGCACTTGTTATAACTATTGTAATATTTGTTGCAACAATTGCTGCATATTTGCAGCATCTACTAATTGCACGTTTTCGTTGAGCTGCAGCGCGCACATTTCTTCGTTTAATTCTCCTGTAAAAAATAAATTATTATTATATAAACAATTAAAGAGAGAAGTTAATTTTTTTTATATTAATTTATAATATAATATTATTTAATACTTTTCTACAAATAATGACTTTATTTACCTACGAGATATTATGTTTCTCGTGTGTCTTATGCTCGCCGTGCTCGATGCTTTAATGAACCATACAATTGTTAATTTATTTCATTCCGTTTCATTTGTTTCATCCTATTTTTTTTTGTTTTATTTTTATTGTCATTCTCTTTTTTCGGATTTCTTTCTTCTTCAAATAATCTTGTCGCCCTGTGCTGGCAAGTAAACATATTTTTTTACGTGTTTTATGAAAACTTGATATAAGAAGCTGAAACAATCCCGAGTGAGTCCTTGTTGATTGTTTCAAATTTTTATATTTTAATCCTTTACTTCTTTTATTCATTTCACACATTCTTTTTTAATTCTTTGTTTCTGCTTAATTTTTTTATACATAAAAATGAATGATGAATTAAGGAAGAAACATAAGCGAAGATTTCAAGAAGCTTGGCTTAGTGATGATAGAATTAAGTCTGGGATACGTAAAGTATCTTCTGATAGCTTTCATCATTGTATCACATGTAATAAAAATATTTTGTGCAACACATATGTTTTAAAATATGCGAATTCTGCGTGTCACCAAAATAATATTAAAGAAAATAATAAAGAAAATGATACAGAAAATATAAATACTATCTATCAAATAATGATAATGAAAATTCACATAAAAATATATGCAAAATATATAAATTTCAACAATAATTAGAAATTGATTTATTTAAATCATGGTTACGTGAAGTGTCAGATGACATATATTCATTTTTTTCTCACTTTGTAATAAATCTATTGGTGGTATATCGCACATTTATCATCACGCAGAATCTAAAGTACATATAACAATATCTAATAAAAATAAAACACAAACAAAGAACATGGACAAAGATATAAAGGCAATGGACGATTCACTTTTGCCATTTGAGCGAAAAAAAACAGCAGAAATGCGGAATGCCGCATTAATTGCTGATAAGAATATTTCGCATTAAACGGCAAAAGATATTTTTAAATTTTTTCAACAAATAGGAAAAGATCCTAAAGTGTTTGATAATATGAATATGGGTCAAACAAAATGTAAAAATATAATTTTTAATGTATTATATCCGGTTGAGACGGATCGCATAGTCGACAGCATTCAAAATACCAGATTTTCCATCTTTATTGATGAAACGTCTGATATTTAATGAAAAATGGATAACGTTTCTTATGCGATTTGTTGATTTTGAAACATTAGACATTCGCACGTAATTAATTAAATTAATTAATATTGATACAAAAAATAGCAGCGCGGAAAAATTATTTAATCCATTGAAATGCGAAATGGAAATTAAATATTCCATTTGGGAATATTGTTGCCTTGTCATGTGATAATGCATCTGTCATGACAGGTAAACATGTTTTATTCAAAAAAAAGTTAGAAGAATTTAATAAAAATTTATTAACATTTCCATGTCCATGCCATTCCACGGCATTGGCTGCACATGCTGCATGTGCTAAAATATATAATAGAGTATTGTGAGAAATTTTTAAAAAAGTTCGCAAATTATGTTAACAGTAGTCCTAAGCGTGCTGTTATTTATTAAGAATTTAACGAATGTTTTCAGGAAACAAACCGTAAAATTTTAAAATTATCTAATACACGGTGGTTATCTTATCATTCCTGTGTTGTAATAGTTCTCGATTTTTGGAATACTATCGAACTTTTTTGACGGAAATGATCATAAGTGAAAAATCAAAGACGGGAGAATATTTATTAACAATAATGCGAAGTCATGATGTAAAAATATATTTGCTTTTTTTAAAGCATATTTTAAATTTTTTCAATTCTTTCAATGCATTTTTCCAAACTCTGGAAATAAGAGTTCATTTTTTTACAACCAAAGTCATTACAACTTTTAATAATAATTTCTAAAAATTTTTGAAATCAGAGCTTCTAAAAAATATATGTAATAATTTTCAATTTTCTGAAAAAGAAAATCAAAACCTTTGAGTGATATTAATTTAAGAATTGAGTGTGAGGAATATCTAGAAGAATTAATGAAAGAAGGGCACACAAACAATGCAAATATTCAGAGAGAATTGTCTGCAATTCTATGTAATCATTGCCGAGGAAATTAGTAAAAGATTGCACATTAAAGATAAATTTTTATCAAAATTAAAAGTTTTTCACTCAAATATAGCATTATATAATATTAACAGAGAAACATTATTTAATGATGTTTGTTTTGTCGTTCAAATCCTCGGTGATTTTGACAAAGATGCTTTAAAAAAAGAATGGTACAATTTATATCTAGATTTTACAGTAACAGAAAAGGAACATTTTTTAAAATTAAACTTTGATGAGATGTGGGAAAAAATTTTTAAATATAAATATCCCAATATGAAATCTCTTTTGATAATCTATTTTGAATGCTGTTAGATCATTTCCAAATTCAAATGTCGACCCAGAAAGAGTGTTTTCTTTGTTAATAGATCTAAAAACAAAAAAACGAAATAAACTTTCGTCCGCACATATAAATGCTAGTTGTGTGTTAAAATTAGCATTAAAAGCAAGAAAAGAACTGTTCTAGACATGGAGATTAATACAACGCATTTGTCTCTCATGTCATCGCATAAATTATATTCTATTTATCCTAAAAAAAAGAACAGTTTAACACTATATGCTGCTGATATTCTTAGTACTTGGAATAATGATATGCAATAATAATGATCAAGAGTAGATATGGGCCACTATGGTGCGTCAAAACAAACCCCCACCACTCGGCCTTTGGCGACGTAAGCGTGGCTAGGTGAAGTGGAGGGAGGTGTTCTGATTGGTGGACTAGGATATTGATAAGATTATTTAGGTGTTAAATACCTGAAGAAACAATACCCCACCTCCGGAAGTCTCGATTTTGATTGGCACGTACCATAGTGGTCCAGAGATGCGATTTCGACGCCGCCTATGTCGACGATTTTAGCAAATTTTTATTTCCCTACTTCCACGTACTAGACTCGAAGAAGCAATCCTCCTTCCACTCCAGCTCCGGTCCACCTGTATAGGGCTCCAAGCCAAATTCTCGTTACCTGACCCTTAGACCGCGACTTGACAGAACGAACCCCCCGCTTACCGACTTTCGGGGTAGTCGGTATATGTCTCGAGGAAACAATCCTTACCTCCCGCTCTGTCTCGGGGCCCGCTATGGAATATCGAAACAAGCCCCTCCGCTCGAGCGATTTATGGCGCGCTTTTTTTATCGGAAAAGACAAAGTTTCAGCACGAGTCAATAATTATAATTAGACTACATTGTTATTTACAGTGAATTTGGAAAATTAAAAAGATGAACGTGCAGATCGAACGCAAGGTGAGGTGTTATAAAGGAAGAAGGGAAATGCTAAAAGTATTAAACATGAATTAAGATAAAAAATTTTCACATTTATTAATATATTCGCATACAATTCGTAATACTTCACAAAAATATTTTTATTTTCTTACAAGTAAACACGATATTAATTAATTAACATTATATTTTTTTGTTTCTCGTAAAGAAAAATTTTTTATGAAATAATTCTATGATTAAATGTTCGTGATATTCGCAAAAAAATTTTCACATTTATTAATATATCTGCATACAATTCGTAATACTTCACACAAATATTTTGTTCTTATATCTTCTTATAATTAAA
>JAPIVC010000687.1:0-30679 GCA_030586385.1 Camponotus fellah | reverse complement strand
ATATAAAAAAAGAATCAGAATTTACCACCGACTTTTTTGCATCACTCTTAGGAGACAAATTAGATCCACATACTGTGGATTATTATACACACTCAATATACTGGAAGACATATTGGAGTGTAGAAAAGTTCTTCAATGATTCCATAAAATTCGCGAACGAAAATGTATTGACAAATAATTTCAAAACCAGACCATAAAAGGAACAATAAAGAGAAGTAGAAAAAAAGAAAGCGCTTACGAGATCATATGTGTGAATAATGACTAAAATTCTTTAATGATATCAAGAACGCGAACAAACCAAAACCACATATACAACAAATTAATCACAAAGAATCTATATATTATTATTATTTAATTTTCACACGTGAACAATCGCAATATGCGTCGTGCGTATTAATGGCCGGAAGAACATAATAGAGAGACCTCGGACTACTCCCGTCGCCGGCTCGAACCCGGGAAACCAACACACCATCGCGGTGTCCGCCAATCGGCATGGCAGTGTAGCATTGCACATGCTTTGTTATCACGTACATGATTAATAGTAAAGTGGCCATTACCAGGCCCTAGTGGTTGTGGGCAAGACTCAAGAGTGACCAATCAGGTCGATATCTTAAATTCTTACTGTCATTGATCAATTTCTTGAATCTTACGCTTTACAACCTTAATGCTACGGCTTGAACCCAAGGTTGATTTTATCTCGTTTAGTCGTAAGGAAATTGTTCCATCCAAAAAACCCTCCGTTTCTGCCAACGGGAAAAAAGGCAGAGAAAGAGAGAGAATTTTTATTTCAAAAACCTTTCATAAACTTTTCATATTAATTGTACGGGAATGCCTGAAAAAAGAAAAAAATCACTGGATGAGAAGGGAAAAAATAATTCTGTATTACTAAGTTATATTCGCAATTATAACTTATTCATATCTGTAATAATATATTCTATATATGTATTAGTAATATAACATCCTTTATATTAGCAAGGATTACAATTATTATATTTATGTTATGTATCTCGAGGTGTGTTATATTACAAAGAACTATACTTTATGAATTATATATGTAACAAAGAAATATAATTTTGTTCTTTTAAAGTGCTCTCAAAATTATATAACATTTTACATCTTGTCTATATAACCGTGAAATATAACATTGTTCTCTTATGTCTCCCTCCGATGTAGACGCTTGAGTTATAGGTCTAACAAATAAAGATTTATTTTGTCGAAGTGTTTGCATTAAAAATTATTCAATGATATTTAATCTAATTAATTTATGTTTAATTTAATTTGCTTCATAAACATAAAATTAAATAATTAAAATTAATAACTGTATAAAGTTCCAATAATAATAATAAAAAATTAAATAGGTAAAGAGAACCAAAAGAGGGGAAGAGAGAGAGAGAGAGAGAGAGAAAATATTTAGTTTGTTTTCTTTGTTATATTAAATTAATATTAAAAAAGAGGAAAATGTCTCATATAATTTTTTTTTTTTAATAAAAAAAATAACATTATAAAATTATAAAAATTTAAAGTTAGAAAAAAGTTTATATTTATAAAAAAAATTAATTCTAAAAAATAACACATATTCATAGATAATAGATTTTATATAATTATTATAAATATTTTTACTTGAACTTTGTATAGTTCCGATTATTTCAATTTTGTCACTTTTATTTAAATTTAAATTTAAATATTCTTCATCACCAAAATTTAGAATACTAACTTTTAATTTAAATTTGCCAGTAATTGAATCACAACCTATCATTTTATTTAATATTATTCATTACCGATGCAAAATTTGTTTTTATATTTAATTAATTTTTTTTGGGAGTACAAATTAGTTCGGTCCGTTTTTTGTGGTCAAAAATGCATTTATTTCAGAACAAAATGAATGAACAGATTAATCAAAGTATTATCCATCGCTGGCTACTACTTTTTCCCCACCTCTTAGGCAATTTTCCAATTCCATCTCGAAAAAATGTCTCGTCTTTTGAGGCGATTCAAGTTAGGAGCCAATTTTCGATTTCTGCGAAAGAAGTGAACCGGTGACCTGCCAAATCGTGCTGCATCCGTCGGAACAACCAGTAATCAGAAGGAGCAATGTCCGGCGAATACGACGGGTGCGGTAAAATATCCCACTTGAGTGTTTCCAAATAATTTTTTATGACTTTTGCGATATGAGGCCGAGCGTTATCATGCAGAAGAATAACTTTGTCATGTCTTTGCTCGTATTCCGGCCGTTTTTCTCACAGTGCACGGCCCAAACGAATCAATTATAGCCTATACCGATCGCCCGTAATGGAATCGCCAGGTTGTAGCAGCTCATAGTATACAACATCCTTTGGTTTCATCAGATTACACAGCATGACCTTCGAACCATGAATATTCGGCTTTGGTGTTGATATTGAGGTCGATGGCAATGATTGACCGGACATAGCGTATTTAGTAGTATTTTTTCTTCTTGGGGTTGTCGTAGAGTATCCATATTTCATCCTCAGTCACAATCCGATGTAAAAAACCCTTTCTTTGTTGCCTTTGAATCAGCTGCTCGCAAGTGAAAAATCGCCTTTCAACGTCTCTCGATTTCAGTTCATAAGGCACCCAATTGCCCTTGCTTGTGAATCATTCTCATGGATTTCAATCGTACGAAACTGCTTGTTGCGTAACTCCCAATGATTCTGCAAGCTCCTCTTGCGTTTGACTCGAATCTTCATCGAGTAATGTCTCCAATTCTTTGTCTTCGAATTTTTTTGGCTGTCCAGAGCGGAGGCTTGTCTTCAACGTTGAAATCACCATTCTTGAAACGTCGAAACTATTCCCTACATGATTTATCAGTTAGAGCATTGTCACCATAAACTTCTATAGCATTCGCTTCAGCTGCACTTTTCTTCCAATTAAAGCAGAAAACTAAAACCTCCTGCAAATGCTGCTTAATTAACACAAAATTTGACATAACAGTAAAACAGGGTTTTTATATGAAACTCAAAGCGATATAAACTGAATATTATAGACAGATGTCTAACCTCTCTGAAACCACCGAAATCAGCTGTCACTATGAAACATCCATAACAGCCAGAGCCATCTTTGAAAACGGACCGAACTAATTTGTACTCCCAATATATGCTTCTAGAACTGAGATATATGTAATGTTAAAAATATGTTAAATAATTTTAAAGATTAAAAAATAAATTTTTACTTTAAGTTTCATTTTTACTTTAAGTTTCAATATGAAAAATTTTATTTTTATATATATTGTAGAAGAATACATTTCTGAAACATTATTTAATTTTACGGCGGTCTCACTTCGTTCAAAGAGATATACGAATTAAAAAAAAAAATTACTTGTATCATTTTCCCGTTATATTCTATTTATGCTTTTATATTTTTGTTTATATTTGTTCGTCACGATTTCGTGTTATATTTTACTTAAGTATTTATATTTTTTTAAGAATTTACCTTAACCACCAATCCCTTGTCTCATCCCACCACGCCGGAGTCAGCGCGAAACGAGATTTTTTTTGTAAAGTTGTAAAATGGGATTGCAATTTTTCATGCGAAACGAGGTCTACCCTACACAATCCCAGAGTCAATGTGAAACGAGATCTATAGTTCCTTATTTCGCATGGAAGTTACAAACACATATGGAATATGCAATAATAAGTAGACCTTGTTTGCGCTAATTCAGGTGTGGTGTAGGATGGACCTCGCTTCTCATTAAAAGTTGTAAACTCATGTGAAACCAAATAATACAGATCTCATTTCGCGTTGACTCAGAGATGGTGTGGGGTAAACTTCGTTTCGCATAGAAAGTGACAAACCCATGTGGAATCATGAGGAAGGATGACCTCGGTAATGTTTAAACAAAAAGTATAAATATGTTTAGGATATAATGAAAATATGTTATAAGTATGTAAGTTCGAAATCACATATCAGGAACGAAGAGAGATCGCTGCAAAATTCAAATAGTATATTACTTAGGAATGTATCATCTACAATATATGTCAAAATAAAATTTTTATGTGCTGTGTCATCTAAAGCAAATATTTACCGTTTAAAATAAATGTACATAAAACTCACCAATACATTCAGAAGTATTTATAGCTTCACTTAATAAAACTTTTTGCGGATTAAGTGATACAAGTTTTGGATTATATTTTCCCAAATTATTAATTAATGTATTTTTTCTAATTAATAACTCATACGGTATATTACCGTTGTTGTATATATTCATTTTGGACATTCTCGCTTGTACTCCATTTAAATGAAGAACCTATTCAAGATTATATCAATGTTAAACTATATTCTACTATATTCATTTAATTAAAAAAAATTAAAGAAAAAAAATTATATAATAATAAAAAAATTAGAAAAAATATAAAAAAGATACAAAATAAAAAATTACAAAATTGCAAAAAAATTACATAATTTAATCTAATAAAATGCTGAATCCGATCGATATCTTCGGTCCTCGCATCAACTTGTATTCCTTTTCCGACTTTATTGTTTAGATAGAATTTAAAAAATTTATATTGTGGACTTCTATCAACAATAAGAGACGCCTCGATGCCATCAACATAATCGATTATTTCACTATATAAGAATTATAAAATTATATACTTTCTTTTGTACACCAAAAAATAGTGCATTTGAAAAAAATAAATCAGAGAAAAACATAAAAAATAACCATAATAAAAAATGATTGGCATTAATTAAATCTACATTAATTATGTTATTTAGGTAGTGAGATGAACACTATAACTAAACAATTAATTAAAGAATTATAAAGAACGAAATTATTGAAAATAAAACACAATATTATTATTTGATAGAATTATTGTTATTATTATTACTATTATTATTATTATTATTAGAAAGAATTGTTGTTGTTATTATTATTATTATTATTATTATTGTTATTGTTGTTATTGTTATTGTTGTTACTGTTATTGTTGTTATTGTTACTGTTATTGTTATTGTTGTTACTGTTATTGTTGTTACTGTTATTATTGTTTCTGTTATTGTTGTTACTGTTACTGTTGTTACTGTTACTGTTGTTATTGTTATTGTTATTGTTATTATTATTATTATTGTAAGACTGTGAGATTTAGATCGCGGTTAATCGCGATGACGTGATCAGGAGATGGACGAGCCGGTTGAGGGATTGGTTTGATTCGCAGAAACGGAATGAAAGAAAACCAAGGAGATACTTGGGATGAATACAAAAATATTCTTAAGGAACATGCACTTGGAGTGAGCACAAATGCCGAAGATCAGTAACCGTAAATACAAGCCCGGATGCCGATAGACAAACGCCGAGAACGCGAAATAATGAATACACTGCCAAGAAAAAGGGTCACGAGGCAAGAACAGACTGTTATTAATCACGGGATAAGACCTCACGATCGGAACGTACGTGTTACTGCGTATATACAATCGGAATGTAATTTTTCATCCTCGCGACCGGACGTGAAAAACAACTGCTGACCGTGATTTTTCAATTGCCGGTCATGATCGTTAACCGCGCGCAACGCCGCAGCAAATCACATTGCGCTACGTCACATATTGTAACGCACTAACGCCATAACATGGCGACGGAAGTACGCTAGCGTCAAAACATGGCGACGGTCTTATAGTTCGACCATTCTGACACTCTTCATTCGATTCGAATGAATACGCTAGAAAAAAAATAAACTCTGAAAAATACGCTAGAGAAAATAAACATTTGAATCAAACGAATTAATAAAATACACCGAATAACAAAATATAATTAATATCACTCGCAATTTTAAAGCTAAAAACATACATTTTAAAGAATTCGCAAGAGGAAAGTAAACTCTGAGAAAAGAATTAACAATGACTTAGAAAAACAAACTTTAAGATTATATAGAATTGCGCAGCGAAACAAAACGTAAACAACGCTCGCCACTTAGAGTTAGAATCTTAGAGAAATATTAAATATACATATAATAAAAGAGATATACAAAGAAATATACATAATATACATGAGTTACTCATCTCGAGAGTTTTTAGATATCGGCTTAATCCATAATTTTATTCTATCAGGTGATAAAATAGAGTTATAAGGACTGGACGATAGGTTAAAACCAGGTATGTCCTTAACATATATCTGTTTTTATTTAATATCTTAGCGATCATGTAAGGACCTTTATAACTAGGTTTTAGTTTTTTGTTTTCATCCAGTTTGACAGTCGTATCTTTAATTAATACGTAATCGCCGACATTGTATTGGGAAGGCTTTTTATACCTTTCATCGTAATATTCTTTGTTATAATCTTAATTTTATTAGTAGCCTCTAAAACTAACGACTAGATTCTCTTTCTACGATATGGTCGGAGATCGGTTTTCGCAATATTATTTAAAAATCTAGATAGGTTAATATCAAAATGATCTCTTTGATCATATCCAGAAGTAATTTGGAAGGAGTTTTGAGAAGAATGGTACGTGTTATTAATAACATATTGTATAGAGTTTAAATGATCATTCCAATTTAATTGATCATCCAGTACTTTTTAAGGAAGGAATTTGAGAAATCTGTTAATCCTTTCAGCCAAACCATTGTTGCCCAAGCAGCAGCGATTGCAATAAGTTTATGTTGAATATTTCTATTTTTTTAAAATTCTGAAAATTCTAAAGAAATGAAAGCGGTCCCTCCGTCCGAAATTAAAGTTATAGGATTACCAAAAATGTTAAACAAATTAGTTAAATGTTTAATGATTTCTTTTTGAACCCGTTGACCTTGTTGCGTAAAGTCAAGGGAACCCAGTAAAAGCGTCTACCATTAATGAAATGTTTGAATCCGTCTGGAAAATTAGAAATCAGACCGAAATGATCAATATGCAATGAAACAAAAGGAGAAGTTGATGAGTCAGTTATTTGCATCTCACCTTCGCGAGAATTAACAGCAGTATTTGCTATTAAGCAAGTTAAACAATTGTCAATGTAATCACGCACTTTTTTAAGAGAAGGAAACCAATAATTGGAAGAAATATTTTGAATAGTTTTTTAAGCCCACAATGAACTAATTCGTGATAAACACGAATAACGTTGTTGACTAACGCATCGAGAACGACGAAACGATATTTGTTGTGATGTTTTCTGCAAACGAGTTTTCTCCATCGAGTAAAATAAATTTATCGTCATCCTTAAATTCAAGGTTTTTGACAATTTCTTTCAATCTATTGTCTAGTAACTGTCTATATTGCATTTCATTTTAAGTGGCATTGCCTAAACAAATTTTACGGCTCTACTAAGAGCGTCAACGTGAGACATTCGACGTCCCTTTGGTGAACGATATTGTAATTCTGAATTTTCAAAGTCCATCGAGCAATTCTGGGATTTAAATTGGCCTTGTTAATAGCATGAACTAGAGCGTTACGGCCGGTAACAATAGTAAACCAACCCGTATAAATAAATATGGAACCCTTTAATTGACCTATCGCGAGCTTTTCCAATCGAAACTATGATACCTTGATTCAGCATCATTAATAGCTTGACTATAATAGACTACAGGAGTCCAAGTTTTAGCGTCTTGTTTTTGAAGCAATATACTGGCAATGGCAACATTGCATGCGTCTGTATGTAGTTCAGTAGGGAGCAAAGGATTATATAATCTCAAGACCGGATAAGCCGTTAAGTCTTGTTTTAATTGATTAAAAGCCTTGACAATCTTCATTAAAACAAAAAGTTACCGATTTCCGTAATAAATTATTTAAAGGTTTAGCCTTAATTGCATAATCTTTAATAAATTTCCTGAAATAATTAATAAGATCTAAGAACCTTTGAATCTCAATAATCTTTGAGTTGGGAAAATTTTGAATGGCATTAACGTGCCTTGAACTCAAAGTAATTCTGAAGTGGAAACAGTATAACCTAGATACTGATCGTCATGTTCAGAAAACAACACTTCTTATAATTTCTGTAACTCGTAACGCTTAAGCACTTTTTTCAAGAGGTCTAAATTTTCTTCGATAGTTGAAGATGGAATAAAAATGTCGTCTATATAGACTATAACTTTATCCTCCCTAATAAGAGGTTGAAGTATTTGAACAATGCGCCTCTGAAACTCATCAGAGGCTTCGCAAAAAACCAAAGGGCAAACGAAGATATTCAAACTGTCCATTTGTTGCCAAAAGCAAAAACTTAGTAAAATCCGAGTGACTTTAATATGGTGAAAACCATCTTTGGGATCAAGAAAAGAAAAACAGCTTTACTGCTTAAACGTGCCAAGTAATCTTCAATAAGAGGAAAGAAATATTTGCTTGACTATTTAACGGACGTAGATTGACACAAAGTCTAAGAGAACCATTCTTTTTTCTGGACCGGAACTACTCTAGAACAGTACGGGAACTACTATACTTAATAATATTTCTATTTAACATCATTTCTATTTAAATCATCAGTAATTTCTCTGATTTGAATCTGGACAATTTACAAAAGTAAAAACGTTGAATCGTCTTTTAAATTAATTTTAACTAAATAGTCATCTTTGATAATGAGGACCGGAGTGTCCTCTACCTTTTAAAAGAGATAAAAGTTTTGCTTTGACCTGTGAATCAAAGTCAATACTAATTTCAGAAAAGGAATACGATACTTCAGTTTTAAAATCAATAATGTCTGCAGAAGCGACATGAGATAAGAGATCTAACATATCCTTACAATTCCCCTCTTCAGTAAAATCCACACCATAAAAAAGCTTATTGATCCTCATACAATCGCGACCTAATAAAATGTGTTGGAAAAGAATTATGATTCAAAACATGAAAATCACAAGAAAGTAAAGAATTAGGCAACACATCTAATCTTAAAGAAGATAAAACCGGGTGATTTAATAACATCTTCATCAATGGCTTTATACAGGTTAGAAGAAATTTTTAAAGGGAGGACTGAAGGGTCAAAAAACTTTTCGAAAACCTATCTACAAATAAATGAAAATAAATGAAATAGGATTACCTGAGTCAACCGACGCAAATATTTTACAGAAAATTCCATTAAGTTCGTTCACATTAGAACTTGTCTGTCACGAACAATAATCCGACGGTCTTGCATTGAAGCTAAAGTTGAAGAGAGATTCCTCAACTTCCTCAGCAGCTTTCTACAGCAGCAACCGTTAAAAAAAGGTTGAACCTTGGCAGATGTTTCCTTTTTCTTCAATTTGAAGCAGTCGGACTTGACATGCCCCTTATTGTGGCAATAAGCACAAAAGATTTTTTTCTTTTGGGAACTGGGGCTTCCTGAAGACTCCTTGTTGTCTTTGGATTTATCGAATTTGCTTGAAGCATTCTTAGATTTATTAATCTTTGTAGAAATAGAGTATTTTTGAGATGCGATATACACGTAGAGGTTATGCGATGCATTCTTTCCAGAAAGACATCCAAAGATTCAGTATCAATTGAAAAAGCGGCTTGTATGAAAATATGAATAATTCCATCAATAAAAGTGTGGATAGTATCGAAATCCGAGTAATTCAGCTTTCGAGTTAAAGCCATCTTGTCTGTGGCATAATTCTGGAAGAATTCGGATGAATAATTCCATTTCAAGCTTCTAGTTTTTTCACAAGTACACTGTGAGGAATTCTTATTCTAAAACGGCTAGTGATCGATTCCTTGAAAATTAACCAAGATTTAATGGATTCTCCAGAGCCCAAATCGAACCAACGACGAGCATTACCAGTTAATCTGCTGTAGTCGCTGATAACCTCACAAATGTAGCCAGGTTATGTAGATCTGCGTTTTTTTTCTTCGACCATTATTTACATCATCTTCTTCAGATCCAGAGAATTGAGGAATCTGAGTAGAAAGAAATTTGACCGCATGTCCTGGAGGCAAAGAAGAAAATTACTACACTAGAGGGATGCATTCTTGAATCTGGAAGTACATCACCATGAGAGGACCGTCTTGGATGCACATCACCAGAGCCCCTTCTGAATTGATGCTCATGAACGAAGAAAACATTTGCTGCAACATACTCATCTGCTCATTTTGCTTTGGTTGGGCTAGGAGAGAGCAGAGTTGCGGCAAACATTCTGAAGACGTTTCCTTATTGGAACAATCAGAGATTGGATTTCTGAAATTTTAGGTATCATACCTGAAGCAGATTTAGAAAAATCAGACTCTCCATGAGCGTCCAAAAGATAGTTTACGCTTTTTCAAGCGGTCCATGTTTTTCAAGATGCGACAGCAGAGCATCAATGCAGCCTTCACGGCTTTTAGGAATATTCGAAATTCCATATCTGGATACTTCCTTTCTTAAATAATTGTCCCCTAGTAGGACAATTCTTCGAGGCGGTTGCGGAACATCTTGAAGAGAAACTTGAAAGAATATATAAGGACCTTGAACTAATAAATAAACTACTGAATAATAAAATCGGAACGAGAAAAGTATAGTAAACTTTTCGACTGCACAGCGAAAACGCACACATAAGGCCCGAACTTCGAAACTTTTTCTCCTCTTCTTTTTATGTTTACTTCCGTTGAAACTAATAGGGCGGTGAAGCCCCCCGTAAAAAGGAAAGGACCAATATGGCCACTTGATCGTTTGGACACGAGCGGGACCAATATGGCGGGAAAATCGCAATTAACACGACTTAAATAGCGCGAAAGAGCGCAGAGATCACCACACTTACAAAGGGATGACTTGACCTTGGGAACACCGATTTAAAAAAAATTTTAAGTGCGTGTAGTACTCGATCAAAGAAAGTTTTGAAGAAAAAGAGAGGACGTAACGCTCAGCCATTTTTAAAAAAAACTAAGTGAAAAATATGCTGTATCTTGTATACCACTAAGTTTAGATCAAGTTAAGTCAAATAAGCGGCGTAGCTCGGGCGGTAAAGCCTGAGACTACTACGCTGCTGGTCATAGGTTCGATCCCGACCTATGATAGTTTCTTTTAATTTTTTTTTCATTTTTTTACGCGAATGCAATATTTTTATAAAATGAAAAATTTAATAAATAATTTTTTTTTTTGTTTTTATTTTCCATTACGAAAGGCAATTTAATTTATTTATGATATGTCGTTAATTAATTTGCCTAATCACGGTAGAAGAAGAAAAGGACGCTGATGAATCGAGATAAACACGAAGAGGCAGCTGCGTGCATGGAACATTCCAGTAAATGATGAAAATTTACAGATGAGGATCTGTAATTCCTATCGTCTTTGACCTTCATTACCAGCTACTAGCAATGCAAATAAAAGAGTCGTCAACGTCAAGAGATGTGTGTAAATTTCTTATGTTAATTACAATTAAAAATGTTAATTAAAAATTGTAATTATTGTTAATGTTTTTGCTACAAATTATAAGTATTTATTCTTTTTAAAACAGACAGGTCCATACGTTCATGATGTTGTATCACTCACCGACGAATCAAGTGAAAAAGTATTAAAAGCAGCGACACTTCTGAAGGAAAGAAAGTACGTATTATTTCAGAAATAATTGCTGGAGTAAATAAAGGAATAAATTTTGTTGGATCATCCCCTATCAAAATGAGAAAAATTCACCAAACAAAATACTGTAAAGAAAAAATAGACAGCATATCAAATGCCATAAAAAACAACCGTATTTGATGAAGGCTCTCATAAAAATGATGAAAAACATGTATGTTAAAAGTTATACAAGAAAAATTTACTTCAACATCAGACCGAACAATGAAAGTAAGAATTTTAACCATAGTTCACCAATGATCTTATCTGAAAATTAAAGGAATATTTTCCAACTGCTACAAGACATATAATTGAAGTAGCAAAGACAATTGCCGAACAAAAAGATATTTTAGAAGGACCAAATCAAAAGTCATCCAACATTAAAGAGAACGTAATTAATAGAATAATTATCTTTTATCAATCGGACGAATAATGCCAGGACTAAAGGATTATGTATCGGTGAAAATAGATGGAACAAGACATCACATTCAAAAAAAATTACTTTTAAATAATTTAAAAGGAATTGCATTGTGCATTTAAAAAAAGGTAATTATAATGGTAGCTTTTCAAAATTTGCATCTTTATAGCCAAAACAATACATCTTAGTGGAGCAAGTGGCACGCATTCAGTCTGTGTTCCATACATGAAAATGTAAAATTATTAATTGACGGTGCAAATTTTAAACGGCTTACAGTTGATTGTCCGCAATCCATTCAAACTTATCATGATTGCTTAAATAAAATTATATGCAACCCTCCATCTACTAACTACTACATGGGTATCTGCTCCTGGCCTGGCAAACACATGATTTAATACAAGAGTTGGAAAACATTTTTGATGAAAATTATATCGACTCCGTAACTTACAAGCAATGGACACGTCGACCGAATTACACTACAAACTGTAGTATCGCCTGTTGATGAATTACAGATTTTAACAGATAGACTTAAGAAATTATTACGTCATTCCTATGGTAAAAAACCAAAACGAATTTTAAATTCTAAAAAAGAAAATTTAAAGTCAAACGAATGCATCGTAATTTTAGACTTCTCGGAGAATTACGCATTCCCAAAAACGCAATACAAAGGTGTTCATTGAAACAATGACCAGGCCACTGTTTATCCCACTGCCATCTATTATAAAACGAAAAAAAGAATTGAAAATGAAAAGCCTTGTATCAATATCAGAATGTTTGAATCATGACATCATTGCGGTACATCTTTTTCAGTCCAAAATTGTAGAATTTATAAAACAGAACCTACCAACAGTTAAAAAGATTGTATACTTCTCGCATGGAGCAAGTGCTCAGTATAAAAACCGAAAAAAATTTCATAAATCTAAGTCATCACATGCAGGATTTTAACATCGCAGCAGAGTGACATTTTTTCCCCACATCGCATGGAAAAGGACCATATGATGGATTAGGTGGAACCTTAAAAGGTTCGCTGCCCGACAAGCTTACACGAATCGATAATCCCATTCAAACACCTAAAGGAACTATTCCTTTGGGCAACCGAAGTTTTATCGAATATTCACTATAATTATTTCACAACTAATCAGTACAGAAAAATTAACACCACGTTTTAGTTATCAAAAACGGAAAAGGGACATTAAATTATCACTCGCGTCCCGCAACATTAACAACATTACATGTCAAATTATTTTCACTTTCTGAAAAACAGTTGTAAAAATCATGAAATAAATGACACAACAAATAACAAATTTTAAGCAATTATTTTTTCTTACCTTAATTATTGATCCAAAAACTAAATGCGTAACACTCCTTTAAAACAATTTATTTTATTTAACTTCATATACGAATTATTGCAGTAAACGAAACTTTTACTATTTTAAATATATTTAAAGATATAAATATTCTATATATAAAATCATTCAAGAATTCAAACGACAATAACTAAAAACCTTTAATTAATATATGTTTCTTTTAAAGCACTGAAAAAGTATGAGAGATATTAATAATTAATAATTGTTTCTTATTTCTTGACAAATATTGAAATTGACCAAATAGTATAACAAATCGTTATAATATATATCACAGATAAAGCAAAAATGTTGGTGCGGTACATTGTCACGCGCCCGCCGGCCGGTTCGGCGAGGCGGCGGCGCGGCACGGCTCAGCGGGGCGTCACGCAGCGGAAGTTTTATTTTATTTGAGATAGTAAAAATAAAGTGTCCATTCTCGAAAAATACTTTTCTTTTAGGAAATTTGATGAGGAATTCAATAATATTTTTTACAATTTCGTATCTATGGCGAGCGGTTGTTTAAAACTAACTTTAAACAATTTAATTGTTATAAACAATAATGATTTTTCAAATTACATCAGGGGCATCAATTTTTGGAAAACTGATGTTTTTAGCTTTAAAATAAAAAAAACCTTTTTGTTTCGTTAAAATTTACCGGAGATACGGGGATTTGAAAATGACCATGAAATGCATCGCGTTAAAATTTAAAATCTCGATATTTTTCGAAAAATATTTAAAAAATCCTGATACACGTGTTCACTCATTTTGTATCTAGAACACGTCAAAAAATTATGAAGCGATTTAGCAATGGGTCGGACAAAAACCGTTCGATTTGTAAAAAGAATGACTCATATTCTACTCGATATTAACAAAAAAATATATTAAATATTACGTCACTTATTAATTAATTATAATTTAATACGAAAAATATTCAATACATAATTTATATAAAATATTTTACAAGATATTTTACGGTTTATGTAAAATTAAGAAATAATTTCAAGCCTCATAACTTGGAAAGTACTTAATGAAAATTAATTTAGTTATAGTGTTTTGGAAAGCTCTCGAAATAAGCTATAAGAATGTGCAAAAATATATAGGATATTTCATTTAAAAAAAATTGCAGTGACCTTTACGTGATCTTCAAATGACTCTTCAAGGTCAAACCAATGGCATCATCTTATGTCCCCCTAGAAACCATACAACTTTTGTCTGAAACATTTTTTTGATTTTCCATTGTTTTCCGAAATATTTACCTGGAGAAATTAAAATGAGACACTATGTGTGTGTGTGTATATACAGGGTGATTCAAAATAAGTATGGTGTTAGAAATGATATTCTTTGAGTCAATTCTAAGACGATTTTTCCTGTAGTAAATTTGCGTCCGATGTTAGTTTTCGAATTATTAAAGAAAATTAACTTATAACGGGTCGGACAAGGAGGGCAGGCAGGGGTGGCGCGAGTCACCGTAAAACCGACGCCGGGGCGATCGCTGCGATCAGCTGATTGCTACATACACACACATGCGAATACATAATTCTCATTCCCTCTCTCTCTCTCTCTCTCTCCTTCCTCCTCTCTCTCTCTCTCTCTCTCTTTCATTTGCTTATTTGAAGTTTTTTTTCTCTTACTTAAAATTATTATATTTTTATTATTATACATTTTCACTTAAATTACTTTCTTATTCTATTGTACCGTTTTTTTTTTTGCGAGAGGAAAATGATTTTATATACTCACCGGGATCCGGTGAGTTATGTGGGACTCGAGTACTAAGTTCAATTACCAACTCGGTACTCCCTACCCATTAAAAACCCCTCTCATTCGCTAATTTTCTCTAACACTATTTATTTGACATTCCGAAATACGTTTTCACACAACACCAAAGAATAGTTATTATTACCTTGCTCGATGTATTGCTGTAATTTCTTAGAAATGAATTTTCCAATAGATTGTACTTTCATTCAAATTGAACGTAGATATCACGTTTTGGACAAAGATCCACACTAAATAATTAATCGAAAATTCTTTTTTCTTTATAACTGTATTCTTTTATAAACTTCAACATAACTACATCCATTCCTCACCTCGATAAGACGAGAAATTTATCAATGACTCTATCACGAATCAATCACTATCGAATTATCACTGTTGGAAAATCACTCGATTAAAGAAAGATACACGTTATTATAGACGCCACGCGACAATGCGACGATATTACCCGGCGACAGCAAACAGTTTTTTATGCAGGTTCGGTAGGTTAAGTTAACAGCGCTGTCGCGTGTGCTTGATTAAAGACGCGACAATTTGCATATAATATTATTATCATATGATATTTATACATCGTATATCTGTTTTAAAATTAATTAGAATAAATAAATGTTTAATACTTTCACTATTAATGTTAAATATTATTTATTATTAATACTAAATATTATTATTAAATATTCTTAAATATTATTATTAACTATTTATTAAATCGTCTGATTGAAAATCAATAATAATATGAAAATAATATGAAAAATATATCATTAAAGTCTGGCGTTTCAATCTATCTTGGCTTTTTCTTATGGTTTTAAAAACGTAAGAAGGTGTTCCAAATGTTCAGAAATATTGGTTGCTCTGAATTTGTTTTCAAAACCATAAAAAACCCAAAGAATTAAAACGCCAGAATTTAATTATTTTTTTCATATTATTTTCATATTTTTTTGATTTTCAACAGTTTAATAAATAAGTTTAATAATAATAAGTAAATAAATTTAATATTAACAATAATATTTAATAATAATAAATAAATATTTAATATTAATAATACTATTTAATAATAATAAATAAATATTTAATGTTAATAATATTTAATGTTAATAATATTTAAGAATATTTAATAATAATATTTAATATTAATAATAAATAATATTTAACATTAACAGTGAAAGTATTAAACATTTATTTATTCTAATTAATTTTAAACAAATTTCATACGATGTATAAATGTCATATGATAATAATATTATACACTAAATTGTTGCGTCTTCAATCAAGCACATGTTCACGTTCGACAGCGCTGTTAGTACCTTAACCTACCGCAACCCTAACCAAAAACTGTTTCTGCCGGGTAAATATCGTCGCGTTATCCGTCGTCACATCGTAATAACGTTGTGTTTTTCTTTAATCGAGTGATTTTTAATGGCCAACAGTGATTATTCGATAGTGATTGATAGTGATTAGTGAGAGAGTCATTGATAAATTTCTCGTCTTATCGAGTGAGTGAATGAATGTGATTATGTTGAAGTTTATAAAGGAATACAATTTATAAAAGAAAAAGAATTTTCGATTAATTATTTAGTGTGGATCTCTGTTCTTTAGAACGCGATATCTACGTTCAATTTGAGTAAAAGTATGAATCTATTGAAAAATTTTTTTTCAAGAAATTACAACAATACATCGAACAAGGTAATAATAACTATTCTTTATTTTTGAAACAAATTTCGGGATGTCAAATAAACAGTGGTAGAGAAAATTAGCGAAAGAGAGGATTTTGTAGTGGGTAGCGAGTTGAGTAATTCGACTTGGTCTGAGTCCCCATAACTCACCAGATCACCCGGTGAGTATGCATAAAATGATTCTCCCCCCGCAAAAAAACACAACGGTACAATAGAATAAGAAAATAATTTAAGTGAAAATGTGTAACAATAAAAAATAAATAATAATTTTAGTAAGAGTAATAATAACTTCGAGTAAGCAAATGAGAGAGAGGAAGAGAGAGAAGGAGAGAGAGAGAGAGGGAAGAGAATGAGAATTATGTATTCGCATGTGTGTGTATGTAGCGACCAGCTGATCGCAGCGATCGCCCTGCGTAAGCACCCGCGTCTGACAGTGACTCGCGCCATTCTTGCCTCTCTTGTATCCGACCCGTTATAAGTTAATTCTTCTTTTAATATCGAAAACTAAGCGTCGGACGAAATTTTGCTAAAGGAAAAATTGTCTTAAAATTGACTCAATAATATGTCATTTTAGGACACAGGGTATTTTGAACCCTGTATATATATATATATAGGGGGTTTCAATTTTTCACCAGTCGAATATTCGAAAACCAGCCCGGGAGAAAAAATTTTTGACAAAGTTGTTTGTTTCGGGGGCAAGATGTGTCATTGGTTTGACCCCAAGAGTTTTGGGTCACGTGAATCTTCACTAAAGGAACACCTATATGTTTTTTCATTTTGTAAATTACTCGAGAGCTTCAAAACACCTCCTTATCTTTTTGAGTTATGAGGCTTAAATAATTTTTAATTTTCTGTAAATATCTTGTAAAATATTATTTTTCGATTATCTTACCTTAATACTTTTATGTATAAATAATGGGGGGATCAATTGTGTATAGAAAACATACAGTGTTTTCAAGAAAAAAATATGTAATTTACAATTAACAATTCCATATTTTTTCTTAAAAATAACTATGTGTTTTCTTTACACCAATTGATTCCTCTCATTATTTTGTAGTAAAAGTATTAAGATAAGATAATCGAAAAATGAATATTTTACAAGATATTTTACGGTTTATGTAGAATTAAGAAATTATTTCAAGCCTCATAACTCAAAAGGTACTTAACAAAAAGGCACTTAATTATAGTGTTTTTGAAAGCTCTGAGATAAGCTACAAGAATATGCAAAAATATATAGGGTGTTCCATTTAAAAAAATTGAAGTGACCTTCACGTGACCTTCAAATGACTCTTGAAGGTCAAACCAATGATACCATCTTATGGTCCCTCGAAACCAAACAACTTTTTTCTGAAATATTTTTTCTCTCCCGGGCTTGGTTTTCGAGATATTCGACTGGTCGGATTAAAATGAAACACCCTGTATATATTTTATATATATATATATATATATATGTATTGTTGCGTTCGTGGCGATGACTTCGAGATTAATCGAACGCGCGTGCGACACAATCGATCTGCTCACGCAAACCTCGCAGTTCCCGCGCACTCGGAAATGATAACACAGTTTAACAGAACATTGGAACTTTAATAACAGGATAACACACAGGAAATACACAACACAGAGAACAGAATAAAGATAACATTTTACCGCGGATCGATACGCATCCTCTCAGCTTGACAGCTGGAAAGCGACTCAGCTGACTCTCGTTGTTTATAACAAATGATCACAAGATCCGGACAGGGCCGCTACGATTCGGGCGTGCGCGTAACACTGCCCCTCCTCTTCAAGATTGTCGTCCTGACAATCAGCAAGGGGCTCAATAACCAATCTTTGCGGACTTCCAGGGACCCCGAACGATTTCTTGCTCTCCCTGAGCTGTTGCTCCCGGTTACCGAGCATCACCCGATCAGGCCCCAATCCACTGGGCAGACTCCCAATCGTTTCCTTCCAGGGAGTTGGCCAGACCCCCAAGAATCGATTTCAGGACAGCCTCCCATTTCATTTTCCTTGTGCCCGGCGCTAGTCTTTACTTCTGTCCCTTTTCCTGTCCTTCCCGTGCCTTTCTTCGGACAAGAGGGGAAGTATCCACCGTGGACCCATCGTCCTAAAAGGATTCCCCAAGTCTCTGCCTCGGCATTCGCCCTCCGGCCCACGAGAAAATCACAGCTCAAAAATCGTGGGCGAGACAGTCTTCAGGCTCAGTGTTTCTTTAGTTTCGTAAGCGTTTCAAGTACAGTCAGTTTCCGCAACTTCTAAAGAATAAAATAATTTGCCCAGAAAATAAAGCAATTAACATTAAACTAAATTTCTTATACTACCGTGCTCCGGACTAGCTTTAACTAACAAAGGCGATTTAACTTCTTTCGGAAAAAGAAGCCAACTTATCCGTGTGCACAATTTTCTTTTTGTGTCTTGGGGATCTTTGAATGCAATAAATCACATTATTTAACATTATTTAACATTGTTTTAAGAAAGCTTTTTCACTATCAAAAAAGGATCTTCCCAATTGCTCTGTAATTTAGGGGCTTTTCCCTTCATTCTTCGAGGATTATAAAACCATACTTTCTCCCCTTCCTGAAAAAGTAATTGCCTGGCTTTCCGATCGTATCAGGACTTTATTCGCGAAGATTTTATTTTCATTTGCTCTCTAACATTGGAATGGATCTCTTCCAGTTTTCTTTTCAAATTTCTAACAAAATTCCCGACCGACTGAGATCTATTTTCTGGGGGACTTCTTAAAAAAAGATGCAGGGACAGTTTAAGATCTCGGGCAAAGTACAGTTCCGCAGGAGACACACCCGTAATCTCGTGCTTAGAGGATCTATAGGCTAATAAGAACATGAGAATCCAACGATCCCAGTCTCTCTGATTTTCAGAAATATATTTCGTCAAATAATTAATGATGGTTTGATACTGACGCTCAACCTATCCATTTGATTGAGAATGTAAAGCAATTTGTCCTCGTCTTCCTAATTCCGAGTAGATTCATCAGCTCCGCAAATAATTTCGACTCAAAATTTTTTCCTTAGTCTGTATGAACTTCCAAGGGGACTCCGTGTCTAGAGATGACTTGATTAACGAAAACTTCTGCCACCGTTTATGCCTTAATATTCCTCAAAGGAAAAACTTCCACCCATTTGGTGAAACAGTCAACGATGACAAGAAGATATCTATTCCCGGAAGTAGAAATTGAAAGAGGACCGAGAATATCCATTTGCAACCTCTCAAATGGGGCCCCAACGTTATAGATTTGTAATGGCGACTTTCCCTTCCCCAACGGACCCTTCTTGGAAACACAATTTCTACAGGTTCTGCACCACTGCTCCACATCTTGTTTGCAAGTGGCCCAATAAAACCGGATCTTTTCCAGAAATCCAAAATGCCCTCCAGAAGGAGAATCATGCACCAAAATTTGGTTAATTGTTTCGAAGAACAATAAGTTGAAAGATGTTTGACTTAAGACTCGGCAAATTACCATTTCCTATAAAGAACTCCATTTTTTTAAACTCAGGGTATCCCAATAAGACCAATAAATCCGAGCGGATACATCTCCAGCAGGTATTTCTGTATGCAGTGGACGCACTCCTGTTTCCTTGCCACGATAAACAAAGGAGATGCTCTTCCTTCTGTTCTTTCTGCCATTCCTGAGTCTCCCCTACCAGAATAATGCAAACAACTGATTTTCCACTATATTTTTCTTTTTCACCTTAGCGCAATATTCACATCCAAATAATTCGCACTGCCGTCTGGACAAACCGTCGGCATTCTTATGAACCAACCCCTTGCGATGTATGATCTCAAACTCATATTCTTGGAGCTTCTCCAGCCATCGTGCCAATTGACCTTCTAAATCCTTAAAAAACATTAACCATTTAAAAGAAACGTGATCCGTACGGATCAAAAACTTCCGTCCCAAAAGATAATGTCGGAAAAATTTAATAGAATCGATTATCGCCAAGAGCTCCCGACGAGTTACATAATTTCTCTCAGCCTTACTCAGTACACGACTAAAATATGCAATAACTCTTTCTTCCCCTTTCTGCCTTTGTGATAGGACTGCGCCAATCCCAATATTTGAGGCGTCTGTATCCAAAATACAGACCCCTCCAGACCTCCCCTTCCGGAAAAGACAACATTTAAGAAGAAGATAGCATTCGTTTTAACTCTAAAAATGAATTTTGACATTTCTCATCCCAAGAAAACTTAACTTGATTTTCCGTCAAGGCATATAAAGATTTAGCCAAAGAAGAAAACCCTTTAACAAATTTTCGATAATAAGAGCAGAACCTCAAAAACTACGTAACTGCCTCTTATTATGTGGAATTGACCAATCCCTCACAGCGGAAATCTTTTCAGGCTCTGTGCTAACGCCTCCCGAGGAAATTATGTGTCTTAAATATTTCACATTTTTTGCAAAAAGAATACATTTCTTCTAGGATTTACTTTCAAATTAACCGAATCAATCGTAAGAATACTTTTTTAAGATTTTCCAACTGTTCGGGGAGGGTATTGACAAGTCTCCCTTTTCAGCGAATTTTGCGATATAATTAATATTATAAGAAACGAAAAGGCATTATTTATCTTGAGCGCGAGACTCTCGCAAAGCCACGTAGATAGCGAACTAATAAGGCAAGAAAAACAATTAAGCAAAGCAATCGACTCACCGCGCAATGCGTGCCAAGGCGTGCAGATCCTCCAAATTCTTTCAGACAGTTTGCAAGCAATAGATAGGATAGAGGGAGAGAAAGCGTGCGAAAAAGCGTGCCACGTCCAATCATGCAGTCCTCAGAACTCATGCAAAACTTAGAATTTTCTCTCTCGGTTCGTAATCTGTCTTCAAGGATCTCCAGCGCAAGCAAAATCTGCCCTGTCTCCTGCAAGGCAAGCGAGTGAATCTGCTCCCACTCTCGATCAATAATAATAATCGATGAATAGCGATGGCAGCACCGTTAAGTAAGTCGATTACCATTGAGCGCCAATTCGCTATCCATCGGCGATGCGTTACAAATCGATATATCAAGATTTCGCTTAATAACTAACACAAGTAACAAACAAAAAAAATATGATTTACGACATGATGTGACAACTATAGACCGATGAATAATTTAAAGACGACACATAGTTGATGAGCGCCAAACATACCGCCCACCAAAATTACAATTAATATGTAATTTTTACTCTGAAGTCTCCCGTGAAGAATGTCGGCAAGGGACAGAGAGCTTCACAAGAGGGCGAGTGAGTATGCCTCCTGCCGTTCTCACCGTAGCTACGCGTGCTATTGCATCTTGTCCCGGATGCAACTTGACTACTTGACCAAGTTTCCATCGTAACGGAGGAATCTCCTTTATTAGGACCAAGTCCGTTACTAATATCAGGCTTTTGAGTGCCACTTCGTTCTTTGTTGCAAAGTCTGCAGATATTCCAAACTCCAACGCTTCCAGAAATCTTGGAACATACGCTGTAATAGTTGCCATCTGTCTAGTCGATTCAATGATAACGAAGTTAGATCTGGATTTGGCATCGACACCAACGCTTCCGTGGTTAGAAAATGGCCAGGTGTCAAAACAGCCAGATCATTTAAGTCAGAACTAAGCGGACACAAAGGTCTGGAGTTCAAAACTGCCTCGATTTGAGTTAGCACCGTGGAGAACTCCTCGAGTGAGAGTATCTGTTCTCCTACTACCCGAGTGAGATGCATTTTAAACGCCTTTACGCCTGCCTCCCAAAGCCCTCCAAAATGCGGAGCCGAGGGAGGGTTGAAAGACCATTTTATTTTTTCTACCTTGGAGGCGTGTTCCAAATACTGAAGAAGCTCTCGATTGGCTCCAACAAAATTGGTTCCACAATCACTAAAAAGAAGAGCGCATCGACCACGCCGCGCCATGAATCGCCTCAACGCAGCCAAAAACGCATCCGAAGACAAAGACGACACCAGCTCGAGATGATAGCCTTTATAGTGAAGCAAACAAACAAGCATACATAGGCTTTGAGTGTTTTTAATCCTCGTGCCCGATACGATGTGACCGAGAATGGTCCAACAAAGTCTACTCTTGTCGTGTAGAAGGGCTTTACCTGGCTGACTCTTGACGAGGGAAGATCCGCCATGAATGTGCGCAGATTTGCTCGGAAACATCGCATACAACGCGAAAGAGTACGCTTGATTGCGCGCTGTACTCCTAGGATCCAAAATTGCTGTGTAACTAAATATTGTAAGGCGCGCCGCCCTGGATGCAAATTTTCATTATGTATACGCTCTATTACCAACTCTGTGAGTCTATGCTTGTTAGGCATTAACGCCGGATGCTTCGCCTCGTAAGGCAGACTAAAGTAAGTAAGTCATCTGCCCACTCTCTGAGAACTCTGGATCCGTCGATAAACGGAGCTAGTTTTCGGAGTTCGTTTGAAACTCTTCGTTTATGATCCAGATTGGCTAAGTCTACTGCGAACGATTTGGCTTGCACGAGCTTAACTAGTTCCAAGAGAGCGGCATGAGCTGATCTACAGCCAAGATTGCTGGAATAGTGCGTCTCCGTGATTTATTAACGAAGCGCAATCTATAGGCTATAACGCGACAGATCTTGTTAAGTGACAAAAATTTTTCGAGTAATGGATAGAATCCCGATGGATTCTCGACAGCGAGAAGGACAATTGGAGAGGCCACTTCCGATTCGAATGAGAACGATTCAATCTTGGCGGTAGACTGGAAGTGCAATAACCAGTCAGGTCCCGCCCACCATAGGCGACAGTCTATCAGTTCTTGCGGAAACAATCCGCGTGAGCAAGGGTCAGCAGGATTCAATGAAGTCTCTGCATGACCCCAGTGGACGTTAGCCGTATTTTCTTGTATACGTGCCACGCGATTTCTAACAAAAGTTTCCAATTGATGTGGAGAGGAACGGATCCAGGCTAATGTCACCGTAGAGTCCGACCACGCAAAAATGTTATGGACTACGAGAAATTCTTTCAATTCTTGATCTAGATAATGCAAGAGATTAGATAATAAAAGAGCCGCACATAGCTCCAAACGAGGTATCGAGAGAGATTTGAGTGGTGCGACTTTTGACTTTCCGATCAAAATTCTAATAAACTTATGGGAAGTGACAACACGCAGATAGACGACAGCACCATAGCCGCGTTCACTGGCGTCGCAGAACCCATGAAACTCGGTATGAATTATCGAGTTATAAGCTAGTGTACGAGAAATGCGGAGAGAGGTCAATTCTTTCAACTCCTTTTGAAAACGAGCCCACTGATGGCATATCTCCGAGGGAGGCTGAGCATCCCAGTCTAGGCCCAGCGTCCAAAGTCGTTGGATTAATACTTTGGCCATGAAAGTAAGTGGAGCGAGAAATCCCAGTGGGTCGAATATGCGAGTTAATTCCGACAAAATGATGCGTTTTGAACACTCTCGTTTCAAGGGCAGTACTTGGAAGCCGAAACAATCTATATGTGCATACCAACGAAGTCCCAGTATCTTAAGAAAATCATTTTCTTTCGACTCGAACGAGAGCATAGAGACACTACAGTGAGCAGGGTCCAAGTCACTCAAGACGGCAGTGTGACTACTGGCCCATTTGCGCAGTTCGAACCCGGCCCTATGGAGTAAACTACGAAGTTGCTCTCGTAATTCACGTGCCTCTTCGACACTATGCACACTCGCTATCACATCATCCACATAGAGCGACGATAGCAAGACTCTGGCAGCGAGAGGATGACTATGACGACCTTCTTCCCACCAACTGCATTAAACACCGAATTGCTAAATAGGGCGAAGGTGTTAACCCGAAGGTTACGGTATTCAATCTATAATCCGATATAGGTTCCGTGTTAGCAAAACGCCATACTATGCGCTGGTAATCGCGTTGCGACGGTTCTAACCAAATCTGTCTGAACATCTGTTTCACATCAGCGGTTACTGCAACCGCTCCTATTCTAAAACGGAGCAGAATGCTCACAATGTTTTGCTGCAGCTTTGGTCCGCTCAATAGATTTTGATTGAGAGTAACTCTGTTTATGCACTTTGACGACGCGTCAAACACAACTCTAAGTTTGATTGTTTCACTGTCTATCTTTGTAACACCATGATGTGGCAAATAATATGCCTGTCCATCCGTAGGAGCAGGTACAGGGATACGATCCATATGTCCCATTGTTAAATAGTCCTGCATAAAGTCATGATATTGTTGCCTGAAAACTGGATCCATATTGAATCTACGTTCTAACGAGTGAAATCGACTAAGAGCTATCTGTCGAGAGTCTACGAAGCAGGGTGAATCTCCGGCGAAAGGATACGAGACTATAAATCGATCGGAATTATCTCGACGAGTGGTTTCTCTAAACCATTTTTCACAGCGTTGGTCGTCCTCTGAGAGTGTGCTGTGAACGGGAACTTCCTCTATTGTCCAAAATTGCCGAATGGAGTCATCGATATGATCGATGGTCGAGACAAATGAGTGGACAGGTGTCACGCTAGGCGCATTAATGGCTCCCATCAACATCCATCCAAAGACGGTGTTAAGCGCGTCCGGTTGGCCAGATCTCCCTTTTCGATGTCCCGCTTTAAGAAGTGAAACGAACTGTTCTGCCCCGAGAAGAATATCGATCCGGGCTGATAAAACTCCGGATCTGCGAGTTAATCCCTTTATATGAGGCCATGATTGGAAAATTATCCGGTCATGAGGCAATTGAGAAGATATACGATGCAAAATCGTGGCATCAACCGAGAAACGCATATCATCGCGACCTCTAGGTCGGATTACAAACGAAGTACGACCTCGGGTGGATGCCGCTTTGGAGTCACTCAAGCCCATCACCAGCATTTTACAAGGCGACCGAATAAGTCTACCTCTTTGTACACAGTTCTCGGTAATAAAACTCGACTGGCTGGCGCTATCTAACAAGATTCGTACTGGCATGAAGTCGCCCTTTACGGCCGACATTTCCGCCTGAACAGTGGATAAAAGTACGACCGTAGAGCTATGTGAAGTGCTGGCCATTGAGACCACCGAAGGTTCAGTCTTCACGGAACTTGTCGTTTCTGACGCAGGCAATGGCGACGACGTGGCCATCCCTTCTGTCGAATCAGATTTCGAAGTGAAATGGAGCAATGTATGATGTTTGACACCACACTTAAGACACTTCCAATTCGAAGGACATTTGCCAACCCGATAACCACCCTTAAGGCAGTTGAGACAGAGTTGTAGACTCTTACGTATATCTATCCTTTTCCGACAACTTCAAGAACTTGGAACATTTATTTACAGTATGCGCCTTCTTACAAATTGAGCACGAAGCTGCGTTAGCTACAAAGGTCGAGGTAGGGGAGACCGATTTAGAAGGTGACTTGGGATTGTCCTTTGATTTTTCACCTCCCTTGGTACCCGCCGTGGATAACGATGAAAGAACCTGACAGTACTCATGTATGTAGTCAACCAACTGATTGAATTTTGGAATCTCAAATTTTCGATGCTCAGCCTCGAATTTCTCTCGCAGGGTAGGTGTAAGCTTATCTAACAACGTATTTAGCAAAATGAAATCTTTTAGATTAACTGGAAATTCCATTAATTCCAGAGCTCTAAGATTCTCCTTAAAATTGTCCACCAATTTACGCAATGATTCTTGTGAATCCACCTTCAAGTTCTTGGCATTCACTATAGACTGCCAATGATATGAAGCTAATTTGCGTTTGTTTTGGTAACATTTAACTAACGTATCGTACGCGATCGCGTAATGTGCAGCTGATAGAGGCATTCCCTATATTAAGAGCCTCACCCTTCAAGGAAGTGAGCAAGTAGTGATATTTCTCTATTTCGGCAAGTTGCGGGTTATCATGAATCGATCTATTATAAAGAGCAATGAACGATGGCCATAATGAAAGATCCCCTGAAAAGGGTAACGTGATTTTAAGCAATTTGATTTTCGAAACCATCGCGTCCGACTGCACGGGACTCTCCGGTTTTGGTGTCAGTAGGAAGTATTTTAGACCTACCATGCGACGCATCCTATCAAATCTCGCTCTAAATTCATCCTCCCGTTCAAAATCTACGTTCTCTGTATTTTGAATCACTCTATGGTGGAAGAGCTCAAAATCCTCCACAATTTTTGCAACTTCTGTATACATATGCGACTTGTGCTATCTGGAAAAAAAAGTGTTTTTCTCATCTGTACGCATCCAAGTATGTCGCATGCGTCTAGCGCTATTTGAAAATAAAGTGTTTATCTCGTCAGGACGCATCCAAGTATGTCGAATGCGAATTGTGCTATGTGGAAAAAAAGTGTTGTTCTCGTCTGTACGCATCCAAGTATGTCGCATGCGTCTTGCGCTATTTGAAAATAAAGTGTTTTTCTCGTCTGTACGCATCCAAATATGTCGCATGCGACTTGCGCTATTTGAAAATAAAGTGTTTATCTCGTCAGAATGCATCCAAATAGGTCTTATGGTCGGACGCTATCTGGAAAAAAAGTGTTTTTCTCGTCTGTACGCATCCAAGTATGTCGCATGCGACATGCGCTATTTGAAAATAAAGTGTTTATCTCGTCAGTACGCATCCAAATAGGTCTTATAGTCGGACGCTATCTGAAAAAAATTGTTTTTCTCGTCTGTACGCATCCAAGTATGTCGCATGCCTCTTGCGCTATATGAAAATAATGTGATTATCTTGTCAGTACACATCCAAATAGGTCTTATGGTCGGACGCTATCTGGAAAAAAAGTGTTTTTCTCGTCTGTACGCATCCAAGTATGTCGCATGCGTCTTGCGCTATTTGAAAATAAAGTGTTTTTCTCGTCTGTACGCATCCAAATATGTCGCATGCGTCTTGCGCTATTTGAAAATAAAGTGTTTTTCTCGTCTGTACGCATCCAAGTATGCCGAATGCGACTTGTGCTATCTGGAAAAAAAGTGTTTTTCTCATCTGTACGCATCCAAATATGTCGCATGCGACTTGCGCTATTTGAAAATAAAGTGTTTATCTCGTCAGAATGCATCCAAATAGGTCTTATGGTCGGACGCTATCTGGAAAAAAAGTGTTTTTCTCGTCTGTACGCATCCAAGTATGTCGCATGCGACATGCGCTATTTGAAAATAAAGTGTTTATCTCGTCAGTACGCATCCAAATAGGTCTTATAGTCGGACGCTATCTGAAAAAAAATTGTTTTTCTCGTCTGTACGCATCCAAGTATGTCGCATGCGTCTTGCGCTATTTGAAAATAATTTGTTTATCTTGTCAGTACACAACCAAATAGGTCTTATGGTCGGACGCTATCTGGAAAAAAGTGTTTTTTCTCGTCTGTACGCATCCAAGTATGTCGAATGCGACTTGTGCTATCTGGAAAAAAAGTGTTTTTCTTATCTGTACGCATCCAAGTATGTCGCATGCGTCTTGCGATATTTGAAAATAAAGTGTTTATCTCGTCAGTACGCATCCAAGTATGTCGAATGCGACTTGTGCTATCTGGAAAAAAAGTGATTTTCTCGTCTGTACGCATCCATGTATGCCGCATGCGACTTGCGCTATCTGGAAAAAAATTGTTTTTCTCGTCTGTACGCATCAAAGTATGTCGAATGCGACTTGTGCTATCTGGAAAAAAGTGTTTATCTCGTCAGTACGCATCCAAGTATGTCGAATGCGACTTGTGCTATCTGGAAAAAAAGTGTTTTTCTTGTCTGTACGCATCCAAGTATGTCGCACGCGTCTTGCGCTATTTGAAAATAAAGTGTTGTTCTCGTCTGTACGCATCCAAGTATGTCGCATGCGTCTTGCGCTATTTGAAAATAAAGTGTTTTTCTCGTCTGTACGCATCCAAATATGTCGCATGCGACTTGCGCTATTTGAAAATAAAGTGTTTATCTCGTCAGAATGCATCCAAATAGGTCTTATGGTCGGACGCTATCTGGAAAAAAAGTGTTTTTCTCGTCTGTACACATCCAAGTATGTCGCATGCGACATGCGCTATTTGAAAATAAAGTGTTTATCTCGTCAGTACGCATCCAAATAGGTTTTATGGTTGGATGCTATCTGGAAAAAAAGTGTTTTTCTCGTCTGTACGCATCCTAGTATGTCGCATGCGTCTTGCGCTATTTGAAAATAAAGTGTTTATCTCGTCAGTACGCATCCAAATAGGTCTTATGGTCGGACGCTATCTGGAAAAAAAGTGTTTTTCTCGTCTGTATGCATCCAAGTATGTCGCATGCGACTTGCGCTATTTGAAAATAAAGTGTTTATTTCGTCAGTACGCATCCAAATAAGTTTTATGGTCGGACGCTATCTGGAAAAAAAGTGTTTTTCTCGTCTGTACGCATCAAAGTATGTCGCATGCGTCTTGCGCTATTTGAAAATAAAGTGTTTTTCTCGTCAGTACGCATCCAAACAGGTCTTATGGTCGGACGCTATCTGGAAAAAAAGTGTTTTTCTCGTCTGTACGCATCAAAGTATGTCGCATGCGTCTTGCGCTATTTGAAAATAAAGTGTTTTTCTCGTCTGTACTCATCCAAGTATGCCGAATGCGACTTGTGCATTCTGGAAAAAAAGTGTTTTTCTCATCTGTACGCATCCAAGAATGTCGCATGCGTCTAGCGCTATTTGAAAATAAAGTGTTTATCTCGTAAGTACGCATCCAAATAGGTCTTATGGTCGAACGCTTTCTGGAAAAAAAGTGTTTTTCTCGTCTGTACGCATCCAAGTATGTCGCATGCGACATTCGCTATTTGAAAATAAAGTGTTTATCTCGTCAGTACGCATCCAAGTGTGTCGCATGCATCTTGCGCTATTTGAAAATAAAGTGTTTTTCTCGTCAGTACACATCCAAATAGGTCTTATGGTCGGACGCTATCTGGAAGAAAAGTGCTTTTTCTCGTCTGTACGCATCCAAGTATGCCGAATGCGACTTGTGCTTTCTGGAGAAAAAGTGTTTTTCTCATCTGTACGCATCCAAATATGTCGCATGCGTCTTGCGCTATATGAAAATAAAGTGTTTATCTTGTCAGTACACATACAAATAGGTCTTATGGTCAGACGCTATCCGAAAAAAAAAAGTTTTTTCTCGTCTGTACGCATCCAAGTATGTCGCATGCATCTTGCGCTATTTGAAAATAAAGTGTTTATCTCGTCAGTACGCATCCAAGTATGTCGAATGCGACTTGTGCTATCTGGAAAAAAAGTGTTTTTCTCGTCTGTACGCATCCAAGTATGTCGCATGCGTCTTGCGCTATTTGAAAATAAAGTGTTTATCTCGTCAGTACGCATCCAAATAGGTCTTATGGTCGAACGCTTTCTGGAAAAAAAGTGTTTTTCTCGTCTGTACGCATCCAAGTATGTCGCATGCGTCTTGCGCTATATGAAAATAAAGTCTTTATCTCGTCAGTACACATCCAAATAGGTCTTATGGTCGGACGCTATCCGAAAAAAAGTGTTTTTCTCGTCTGTACGCATCCAAGTATGTCGCATGCATCTTGCGCTATTTGAAAATAAAGTGTTTATCTCGTCTGTACGCATCCAAGTATGTCGCATGCGTCTTGCGCTATTTGAAAATAAAGTGTTTTTCTCGTCTGTACGCATCCAATTATGTCGCATGCATCTTGCGCTATTTGAAAATAAAGTGTTTATCTCGTCAGTACGCATCCAAATAGGTCTTATGGTCGGACGCTATCTGGAAAAAAAGTGTTTTTCTCGTCTGTACGCATCCAAGTATGTCGCATGCGTCTTGCGCTATTTGAAAATAAAGTGTTTTTCTCGTCTGTACGCATCCAAGTATGCCGAATGCGACTTGCGCTATTTGAAAGTAAAGTGTTTATCTCGTCAGTACGCATCCAAATAGGTCTTATAGTCGGACGCTATCTGAAAAAAAATTGTTTTTTCTCGTCTGTATGCATCCAGTATGTCGTATGCCTCTTGCGCTATATGAAAATAATTTGATTATCTTGTCAGTACACAACCAAATAGGTCTTATGGTCGGACGCTATCTGGAAAAAAAAGTGTTTTTCTCTCTGTACGCATCCAAGTATGTCGCATGCGTCTTGCGCTATTTGAAAATAAAGTGTTTTCTCGTCT
>JAPIVC010000686.1:0-32189 GCA_030586385.1 Camponotus fellah | reverse complement strand
ATAATTCTAGAACAGCTGGGCTTTCCAAAACAAATTACGATTAAAATTGGAGCTAAAGTTATGATACGGCGTAATATTGATGCTAGTTTGGGTCTGTAAATGGTACAATTACTGAAGTAATTGCAATTGTACAAGATTCGTCTACTAATAACATAGAAAAGATTAAACTTTTTACCATCAGATGCAGAATATTTAATTGAAAGAGTAAACGTTAAATTTGAGGTGATGGATAGAGCATATGTTATCAGAAAACAGTTTTCATTATCTCTAGTTATGGTATAGCTATTCATAAAAGCCAAGGTTTGTTTGAAATGTGCTATTATGGATATTGGTAATTTATATTTAATTGTGTCAAGTTTACGTTGCGTTGTCACGAGTAACATCTTTTAGATGGTTTACATTTAATTAACTTTGATCCTTCGTCAATAATAGCTAGTGAAGAAGCTATTGTTGAATACAACCGGCTAAGACGGTACATAACCAACGACAGAAATAATAATACCTCCAGAAAGACGTTATCCGAAAGTAAAAGATGTTCTATGGGCGTTATCAAAAATAATTACTTCCATTCAACAGTCGGATGAAAAATAGAGCGAAGTACTTGGATTATACGTGGTTTCGAAAATACTGATAAAATTTCATGTTATGCAAATGCAGTATTGCAATGTTTATTAAATTTTAATATTAGACAGCAATTGTTTCATTGCGAAAAATCAGATGTTTTATGTACATTAGTATGTCGATATCAAAATGATGTGCGTAATCTAAGTCACAAATTAAACGACAATATTTAGGAGAATATTTTTCAAATTCCGTAAAAAAAATGTATCTGATTTCCTTATGGCTCTTTGCGAAAAAAATGATTGCATAAAAAGTCTCATGAGAAATCAAATAATTTCTACAAGACGGTGTAAAACCTGTGATAATACAAAACTGTTGTTGATAATAATATTATTATTTCTATTCTTATTAATAATTTGAAGAAAAAAAATATGATCTTAATGATTTGTTAAATGTTACTTTCACATTGGTTTCAATTACATAACGAATCGTGTGAATATTGTGCTGAAAAAAAATAATATGTTATTAAAAAGAGAAATAATATTGGCAAAAGAGATAACGGTGATTCATTTAGTATCTTCTCCATCACAAAATGATAAATCAATGAAAGTGACATATGATTTTAATTTATGTGCTATTCCAACAACTAAGATATTAAATTAGATGGACACAGTACAAAGTGACAAATGCCATATTTTTTTCAAAACCCTGATACTGATGAAGGCCATTATATATGTGCAGAGAAGGAACATCTATTATAATATTTGGATCGAAGTTAATGATGCTCAAGTTAAGAAAAACAGTGGCCTAGAGGTGGCAAAATGTTTGTTTACTTTTTCTACGAAGAATGTCTAATAAGTAATATATAAATATATCTAATATTATAAAATTAATAATTTAAATATCTGTAGTAGGCAAGAAAGACCGTCACATTTTGAAAAAGTATAACGGGGGTTTATTAAAAATGTATAATAAATATGTACAATAAAAAAATAATATTCATAAAAATTTATAAAATATGTAATGTTTAATACATAAAAAGTGATATTCTTAAAAAATTCTTTTAAAGAAAAGTTAAACTCAAATATCTGTAAAAAGAATCATAGAATATTTAAATATCTATAGTAAGCAAGCGAAAACGTCACATTTTGTTATAGTATGACGGGGATCATGAGGTTTTTTTTAAAAAATGTTTAATAAATATGAAAATAAATGAAAAATAATAATTATGGAAAAATTAAAATTTTAAAATACATAATTTTTTTATACAAAAGAGTGATATCCCTTAAAATTAATTCCCCTAAAAACCTTTAAAAAAAGTAAAGAAAAAGTCGAGTTCATCTAAAAATACATCTCATAAAAATAGCTATTACAAAAAAATAGTTATCTTTATGTAAAAATTAACTAAAACCGTCTCACAAAAGTAGCTCCCTATTACAAAAAATAATTATTTTTATGTAAAACAATACGGTTCTTTAAAAAGCTTGGATCGCTAATTCGCATAAAGTATTCATTGGTCGAGGGCGTCTTTTCCACACCATTCGATTCGTCGTCCAATCTATCCACGGTTCGCCGTCGCTGTCGATGTCCGCGTCCAGACACTCCATATGAGTATTCGCATCTATATCTATCCACCGTTCGTTGTACGCGTCTAAATACTTCATACGATTATCCACACTTTTAATCGACGAATGATATCGCGCGTGTAATCTACCTTTTTTGTAATAACGCGCTACTTTACCTTCCTGTATATCTTCTCGCTTATCTACGGATGATTCGTCGCTCTCGTTTCGAGCATTCGTTCGATCGTTAGACGGTCCTGGTATCGGCGATGCGGGTAATGTTTCGCCGCATTGCAAATTTTGACGTTTCTTCAGCGCCGTTTGATTCGTCCCGCAATTTATCCACGGTTCGCCGTCGCTGTCGCTGTCGAGGTTCGCGTCGTTTAGGCGCTCCATACGAGTATCTATAATTTTTTTTTAAAAAAAAACTAATGAATGACGTTGCGCGCGTAATTTACTTTTTTATTACAATAATGCGTTACTTTACCTGCGCGATTTTCACGATCGGCGTTTAAATCTTTACGTGCATTTTCTTGCCGTTGAATTCGCACGGCGTCCACGTGCCGTCCTCGTATTCCGGTAGGTACGGAATTTCCACATTTTCGAATTTTTTCCGGCTTATATATCCGCGATCTATCATCAGCATGAAGTTGTAATTCGCCGCTCTCGCGTGCGCGCTTACGCACGTTTCGATTATCCGTTCGGTCGCTATATTGCGACGGTCCTGATATTGGCGATGCAGGTAATACTTCGTCACATTGCAAATTTTCTCGGGTATTATCAATCTCTCGAGAGGACGACATGCTTTTTCCGCGGAACAACTCTGCATTAATTTGTGACCTATCGTATTTTTTTTTAAATCGACTAATGGAAATTTCGTCGTATGCGTAAATGCTTTATCGAGAGGAAAACCCTCGAGAGTCCTCGCGAGAGGCTGATCTTTCTCGGAATCCGTCTCGGAGGTAGTTGACATGCCTTTAATAGCGGTAATGGCACTTTTCGTTATTCGCGTGTTACTAATTAGAAATTATTATCCTCAAGCTTTATATATAGTCTATTTTAGTAATATCGTATCGCGCGCGCATCTCACATCCTGGATTTTTTTTCCTCGGGATCATCTCGCATTCCGATTTTTTTTCCTCGAGCGCGTGCGCGATAACGAGCGAATTCCGGACGAATGCGGTATCGTCGTCAGATTAGTCGTTTTCCTTTGGCTGGATGCGTAGCGCCGATTTTTTTCCCCGTTTTTTTGCGGTTTCGCGTGTCATCTTTTATCGTTCGAACGAACCGTATAAAAAACGAGGGGAAAAAAACGCGACGATATTTTTTTTTTTTCGGAGAGGACGCAATCATGCGCGAGGAGGAACGTCGAGTGCTCGAGAGCGCGAGCGAAGTCGCCACGATGGAGGATTATCGCGCGTGGGTGAGACGATGCGACGAGTGTCTCGCGACGTTGCGGCGAGAGATGCCAAGATGCGCGCCGGCGAGTCTCGGCAGGGGCGATTTTTTCCCTGGTCGCTCGAATTTTACGAGTGACCGGTACGAGGAATCGTTTGCGGAGACGCTTTGAGCGCGAGGGCGCGGGTGCGAGCGGCGATGGCGAGGCCGAGTCGCGCGCGGGATTCGCGTGGACCGAAGTCGACACGGCTTTCAGGAGACGCGTGTTGACCGGCGCGGTGATTAATCAAGATTATATCGAACCTCTACGATTTCTCGAGGACGCTAGAGATACCGTTCTTCGTCGCGTGCGAGACGTTATGGGCCGATATCATAGCGTTAAAGTGAATACGATTTTCAGTGGAGAATTCGTATCGGGTGACAAAATCGCCGTTAAGAGTATCAACACGAGAAATCATTCGCTTTTTTCCCGCGACGGATTTGCGCGAGTGGTACGACAATCGCGTCATCGACGATATCGTGACATCTTTGGAGGAATTTCAAGAACGAGACAGCGGATGGGCTTTGTCGCGCATACTGATTTAACGGTGAACGTGAATAGATATAATCCTATGCGCGCGGGTTGTTACGTGCGAGTTCCGCGGGAGATTCGGATGAAGAGAGCGGTGGTTAACGTGCAATCTAATGACGAGGCGTGTTTCGCGTGGTCAGTGACCGCCGCTTTGTATCCCGTTAATCGAAACAGCGAGAGAAGTTCGAGATATCCGCATTATTCTACGGTGTTAAAATTGGAGGGTTGCGAGTTACCTATGACTTTAAATGGAATCGGACGATTCGAACGATTGAACGAGATATCGGTGAACGTGTATACCGTCGGGGGGAGAAGACGCGGGAAGAACGGCGACGGCGGAATTCGCGTCGTTCCTCTTCGTTTGACGAATCGAAAGAGGGAGAGACACGTTAATCTGTTGTACCTGAACGATACGACGCGCGAAGACAACGAGATCGGACATTTCACCTGCGTTAAGAATTTCTCCCGTTTAGTCGGTGCGCAAGTGAGCGGACGACGAAACAAGACTTACGTGTGCGATAGGTGAGTTTTCCATTGTGAAAAAAAAATGATTCGATAATGAAATATTGATTTGATATTTCACCTTTTATCTTTTTTCTCTCGTAGGTGCATGCATTACTTTTACACGAACGAGAAGTTGATCGCGCACAGCGCGGACTGCGAGAGACTGAATGATTGCGTGATCGTTCTTCCCAATGAGGACGATAAATGGCTGACGTTTGATAATTTTTCGAGAAAGGAACGAATTTCATTCGTGGTGTATGCCGATTTGGAATGCGTGCTGGAGAAGAAGGATGAAGACGAGAAGAGGACCGCTAACACGGCTATCACTCAACATCATAAGGTTCATAGCGTGGGTTATTACACGCACTGTTCCTTTGACGATACCGCGTCAGCGTACAGATCTTATCGTGGCGAGAGATGCGTCGCGTGGTTCGTGCGCGAATTGTACGAATTGGCGCAGCGCGCGAAGATCGTTTTCGATGTCGCGATACCGATAACGGATCTTACGCCCGAGGAACGCGAGAGATTCGCGAGCGCGGAGCGCTGTCACGTGTGCGACGGTCCGTTCGAGGCGGGGGGATATTCGCGTGCGCGATCATTGCCATTTGACCGGTCGTTTCAGGGGTCCGGCGCATTCTAATTGTAATCTGAATTACAAGGATTCTCACATCATACCTGTATTCTTTCACAATCTGTCGGGTTACGACGCGCATTTTATTATCAAGGATGTGGCTAATGCTTATCCCGGCGGCGTCGAGTTACTACCGATAACGAAGGAATCGTATATAGCTTTCGCGAAGAACGTTCAGGATACCGCGTCAACGACCTATAAGCGCAGCGACGGAAGCTCCGCGCGTTCCAGATGCGTTAAATTGCGATTTGTGGATTCGTTCAAATTTTTAGGCGCCAGTCTCGAAAAACTGGCGTCGTATCTCGACGGGAGCAAGTTGACGATCGCGCGAAGCGAATTTCGTCATCTCGTCGACGACGACTTTAAACTTCTCACGCGCAAAGGTGTGTTTCCGTACGAGTATATCGATAGCGTCGAGAAATTGCGGGAGACGCGTCTTCCGCCGCGCGATTCCTTCTACAGCTCGCTGACGGGCGATACGGTATCCGAGAGCGATTACGCCCACGCGATTCGCGTTTGGGAGCGATTTCGCATCGAGACGTTGGGCGATTACAGCGATCTCTATCTGAAGACCGATGTTCTTTTACTCGCGGACGTATTCGAGAATTTTCGCACCGCCTGTTTGGAGAGTTACGGTTTAGATCCCGCGTATTATTACACGTTGCCGGGATACACGTGGGACGCGATGCTGAAATATAGCGGAATCCGTTTCGAGTTGCTCACCGATATCGACATGATAATGTTCGTGGAGCGCGGAATACGCGGCGGTCTCAGTCAGTGTTCGAGTAGGCACGCGCGCGCGAACAATAAATACATGAGCGCGTTCGATTCGTCGCAACCGTCGATCTATCTGATGTATTTAGATATTAATAATTTATACGGTTGGGCGATGTGTCAATCGTTACCTTATAAGCAATTCGAGTGGGTTGAAGATCTCGCGAGTCTCGATGTGAATTCTATAGCGGAGAATTCGCCGGTCGGTTATATTCTGGAAGTCGATCTAGATTATCCGATCGACGCGCACGACACCCACGCCGATTTGCCGTTTTGTCCGACGCGCGACGCGCCGCCCGGAAAGCGGCAGAGCAAGCTCCTAGCTACGCTATACGATAAGCGCAGATACGTCACGCATTATCGCAATTTACAGCAGTGTATTCGTCACGGTCTGCGTTTGACGAAGATTCATCGAGCGTTGCGTTTTTTACAGTCACCGTGGTTACGCGGATACGTAGAATTTAATACGCGTTTACGTACTAATGCGAGTAACGATTTTGAAAAAAATTTATACAAACTGATGAACAATGCCGTCTTTGGTAAAACTATGGAGAACGTGCGTAATCGCGTGGATGTTAGACTCGTGACTAAATGGGATGGGCGATATGGAGCCGAAGCTTTGATCTCTAAACCGAATTTTCACAGTAGGAGCGTGTTCTCCGAGACTCTCATGGCTGTGGAATTGCGTAAATTGGAAGCCAAAATTAACAAACCGATTTACGTCGGTATGTCCATCCTCGATATATCTAAGATTCGCTTGTACGCTTTTCACTACGAATACATGTCGCCGCTCTACGGAGATAAGTGTAAAATATTATATACCGATACGGACAGTTTCGTGTATAGTGTCGAGTGCGAGGACGCGTACGAACGAATGAAACGCGATATAGATAGATTCGACACGAGCGATTACGCCGACGACAATCCTTATGGTATGCCGCGCGCGAATAAGAAGGTTCTCGGTTTGATGAAGGACGAGAATAACGGCGCTCTCATGTTAGAATTCGTAGGACTCAGAGCGAAAATGTATGCGTTGCGAGTTGAGGGTAAGAGCGATGTTAAAAAGAGTAAAGGAGTGAAGAGAGGCGTCGTAGCGAAAACTTTAACATTCGACGATTATACGCGTTGTTTGAGGCGCGAGATCGAAATGACTTGCGAACAATCGTGTCTAAGATCGAGATTACACGAGATGTATACTGTCCGCGAGACGAAAATTGCGCTCAGCCCGTATGACGATAAACGTTACGTCATACCCGATTCGGTCGACACTTTACCGTGGGGGCATTATAAGATACCTCTGTAAGAAAGAAAAAAAAAAGAGATGATGCGAGTCGACAGTTTGTAAAATATATATAATACAATTTATTATTCTTTCTTTTTTATTTTACTGTTCGAATATAAAAGTATATTTATCATAATGCGTTACAATATGTTGGTTTTTTTTTATCCAAGAATTATGCGATTTGTCCATTCCCAACCATTTTACGAACGCCATGTTACCCTTCTGACGTAATACTCTCTCGACGAGATACACATCGGGATCGGAGACTCGCTGCAATTCGTACTCGTAGAATCCTCCGGCTATCGGTTCACCGCGCGAATCCGTTAGCGCGTACGTCACGGGATTCGTTCTGCGAACCTCGGCCACGCGAAAGATCTCCGTGGTCCAGTTCGGCGTGTATCCCTTCTCGAAAAGCGTTTTGTATTTGCTCACGCGCACGGGATCGTTCGGCCGAAATTTTCCCGGAGCTGCGATCTTCAGGCGGCTGTACACCGTCGATAGGAGTTTCGGAGCTCGAGCGGGTGTCACGTCGATTGGGCGCATCCCAATAGTCCGATGTTTACGAGCGTTATACTCAGATATTAGACGCGGTAGCGCGTCAAGCCACTTGTACGTTCCGTTCAATGTGAAATACTTCCACATGGAATTTTTGAGCGTACGATTGAAACGCTCGACGATCGAGGCTTTCAGCACCGAATACGTCGAGTAGTGATTGATTCCGTGTTTTTCCGCGAATCCGCGCATCTCGGCGTTGTAGGAACTCCTTTCCTTTGTCAGTTTGCAGGTTTTTCGGATAGCGTTTGGAAGCGCGCGTTACGCTCGAGAAAGCTCGAGTAACTTCAACGCCGCTTTTTTCTTAAGCGGTATCGCCCACGCGTATTTGCTTAGGGCGTCGATGATAGTGAGTATGTAATTATAACCTTTATTATGTCTAGCGTAAGGGCGCATTTCGACGACATCGGCTTGCCACAGATCGTCGTATCCGCGCACGACGACGCGTCGGCGGGGAAAGTTCTTTCTCGCGGGCGCGTGCAGTTCGTCCACTAATTTTCGTTTCGCGGCGCTCATTTTTATTATATTCTCTCTCTTTTCTTTCTCGCTATCCTTTCTTGATCGTTTTATCATCCTGTTTGATAATTACCGCGTTCGATTTGTCCGTCGTTGTAGTTATTTTTCGCACTAATTCGTTCACCTTTCTCTTTAATTGCGTTACCTCGCTATTTAATTCTTCCAATTTCGTTTTACAACTCTTCTCCACATTATTTATATTCGCGTTAGAATTCCGCACCAATCGCGTTGTCGTATTCTTTAAATCGTCCGTCGCTTTATTCAACGCTTTTCTAGTCGCCTCGATGGACTTTTCCAAATCGCTCATTATCTTATCCTTGGCGATGCGCGTCTGCGTGTCGGATTCGATAAACGTCCGTAAATCATCGGCCAATTGCGCGACGAGCTTCTGCAAATCTTCGTACGTTTGCAGTCGTTTCTCGAGAACGTTCTCTCTGTGGAAATTTGCGAAATTTCGTTTTTCAGAGAACGTGTACTTTCATTCGCGCCGTTCTGAACGGTGACGATTTTCCCACGCAGATCGACGATTTTCCCGCGCAGATCGACGATATTCTTCGCGTTGTTCTCCAATTTAGTCCGTAAATTATCGACCGTCTGCGCGACGAATTCTTGTAAATTCTCGAATATTTGCATCCGATTTTCGAGAGCGTTCCCTCTCTCGGAGATTCGAGAAATTTCGTTTCGCAGATCGAGGATATCCTTCGTTGACGAGTTCGCGTCGTTCTCTAATTTCGTCACTAAAACTCTTATATTCTCGCGCTGTTTTTCCTCTTCCGTTTGCGCGTCGCGTATTATATGCGCGACGTATTTTCTGTTCGTCGCGTCGTCGTCGTCGATCGGCCAGGCCACTCGCCGAATCTTGAAATTTCGAGCGTTGTAATGCGACGCGGAGGAGGAAGAGGCGCCATTGTCGGAGATACTCAGACACAGCGCGTTATCGCGCATGTAATTTCGTAGAGATTCCACACTCGCGCGTAATTTACCGCCGTAACCGTGTTCGCGTCTTTTTTTTCTGCAACGATACGCCGAATTTGTTTACGGGCATCGCGCGGTCGAATGACGCGTGCGCGCTCGCCGCCGTCTCGACGCGGTATCTCACAGTATCGCGCCCGCTTCGCGAAGCTCCTCGATTATCGATAGAATTTCGTTGTCGTGAGCGTTGTTGCCAGCTCGACGAGAAGCGTCTAGCAATCGAAGACGATCCACTAATTCATTCGGATCGTCCCAATGAACGTAATTCACAGTATCGCCGGTCACGCGCATGGCGGATGGCACGCGACCTCCGCCGATTCTTTTCCTCGGACTGTCCATTTGTAGAATCGGCGCTATAACGTGCTTGTATTTGTATCCTTTGTTTCCTAATACCGGCATGCGAATATTATGTTCGCGTCTGTGAGCGTTAGTTTGCAGCAGTATACTCTTATACGCCGCTTTGTCTCTTTCCGTATACTTGAGATCGTCGGGAATTCCTTTTGAAGATTAATTCGTACAGACCGGGAGTACCGGTATATCTGATTCCGTCTATAAATATCGCGTCGTCCGCACCCACGATCGAATCTTTTATTTCCGAGCATAGTGCCGACGTCGGAAAAGTAAACTCCGTAAACGTGATCGAATTCGCTCGGCGCGCCGCTGAGAATCGCGCCTACGTATTTTCGCGCCAATGGACCCAATTGATTGCGTAGAAGATCTCGTCCTCGAGGAGATCGCAGAGACTGTCTGATTGACGTTTCGAGTATCGCGGGTGAATCGAAAACGTCGTCGCTCGTCTCGAACGTTTCCTCAACGAGCGGCTCCGCGAAAGATTCTTCTCCTGTTAATTTAAGCCGTTTTGCGGGCGATATATTCGACGATCCCACGGGTGTGGAAGTCATCGCGGGCGAATCCGACGTACCGTCCAAACGCTGATATCGCTTAACCTTCAAATTTTTCGCGGATAGCGACGGTAATGCGCCTCTTTCCGTCTCCTCTTCCGCATTTTCCTCTTCCTCTCGCATCGTCGTCGTCGTCGTCTTTCCCGATACCTCGCATAAATGCGTCATCGTTATATTCGCCATTACCGTTATCAATCTCGCTTTTCCTCTTCGCGATTTCGCGTTTCGTCGATTCCTTTCGCGCGGAATCGTCTCCGATGCGTTCGGCGATATGACGCAACGGTTCGACGATCGGTTTGAATTGAGTTTCTAAAGCCGTCTCACTCTCCATTTTACCGGTCCTCAATGCTCTGTGTTTCTTGCGAATCGACGCGCGCGTTCTCGCTATCTCTCTCGCGGTTTTCTCACGTCTATCCACATCCGTCATCGCGCGTCGTTCGTCTCGCCTTCTCTTTTTTTTCGTCTCTCTCTCCCTCTCTCATGACAGTCACCGTCCCGAGAACGATTAATTTATCGCGGTAACGACGACGGCCGCGGCGACGGCGGCGGCGGCGATAATTAACATTTTTTTACGGCACGATGTAATCATTGAATCCTCGCCTATATCTGCCGTTATTTAAAGCGCTATCTTTATCGATCACTAGAAAACCGTATCGATATTTCCAACACGCGCGACACAGCGCGTAAAAATCATCGTACGACATATCGGTATTCACATGATCGTTATGTATGTGTTTAAGATTAGTACCATCTTGTTTAAAGAGAATTAACAGATTCGCGTTATCGCGTATCAAATGTTTCGGTATCTTAGCGTACGACTGGCACAGATAGAAACAATCGACGTTGGCGTGTCGCCCCATAGCGAAGTATTCTCTCACGGTGTCCTGTTTATCGCAGGCCACGTCGTCGAACACGAATATTGAATCGGGTAGCGCCTCGCTCGGTAAAATGACGTCGGTATTGTTCGAATACGTGAAATAACCGATATCCTCCATCGGTTTCAATAATTTTTCCAAATATTGATATTTGGGCTGATGCAACGATTTTGAGTAAACGTATACATTATCGAATCTCACGCCGTGAGGACTCTCCAGAAGACTTATCAGCACGTTTGTTTTACCGCAATTAGACGGACCGCAGATCACGCAACGAATTGCGGTTGGTAATAAATAACCGTGTTTCCGTTGTTTCTCATTCATCGAACTGGTTTTACCGTCGATATTCGACACTCTTATCGCGATCGGTTGACGCACGAAACGCATCGTCTCTCTCTCTTCTTTTCTACGATTTTCTCTCTCTTTTTATCCATCGACTTCGCGCATTAGTGCGCAGACTCGCGCGCGACGAATAAAAAAAGAGAGTGGGAACGGTCGCGTCGTCAGTTCGATTGATGACGGTGGCGGTGATAGCGCGATAAAATTGCGCACTTTCGATATCCGCGTTCGACTGACGAATTGTGAAACGATACGACGACGACGAAGGCGGTATATAAATTTATTCGTTAATCGCGCGCAACGAGTCGATATGTTTATTCTATTGGTGAATGATTCGGATATTCTCGGACTTAGTGTCGATCAGTTGCAATATATTTCGAAAAAACTCTTACTGGACAAATATGATCGTTTCATCGATCAACTGTGGGAACAATTACCCGCGCACTTGAAGAATGATCCCGATATGGAGCGTTGTCGTCTTTGCCGTAAACATTGGAATCAATCGTGGCAACAAGATCACATCGATGGTCCGCCACCGATGATAAAAAATTGTCGCGCGTGTATAGAAGAGGAGGCTAAAGCGACGATCGTATGAGATACGCGACGTACATCGGTGGTGGAGGTTTACTTAATAGAGCTATAAATAACCTTCCATTCGAACTACATATACCTGGATATCAGTTTTGCGGTCCAGGTACTCGTCTCGCGAAGCGACTCGCGCGAGGCGATTCGGGGATCAATCCTCTGGACGCGGCTTGTCGCGAGCACGATATCGCTTATTCGCGAAGCGACGATCTTGCCGATCGCCACGTCGCGGATCGAACGCTCGGAGCGAGAGCATTCGAGCGTATTCGCGCCGGAGATTCGACTCTCGGAGAAAGATTAGCGGCATCGGCCGTATGGGCGGCTATGAAAACGAAGACGAAATTAGGAATGGGTATGACCGGAACGCGGAAAAGTGTCGGCAAGAGGAAAACGAGCGCGAGAAAGAAAACGAGGAGTCGGATTCTTCCCGCGGCGAAACGCGGCGGCTTCTTACCGCTGTTACCCGCACTCGGGGCGTTAGGATCGTTGATCGGTGGAGCGGCAGGTGTGGCAAAAATGGTGAACGACGGCAAAGCGACGCGTCGACAATTGGAGGAGCTGCAACGGCACAATCGCGCGATGGAAGGTCGCGGTCTATATCTCGCGCCTTACAAGCGCGGTGGTGGAAGCGTCGCGAGAAGAAAACGCGTGATTAAGAGGAAAAAAAAAAATCGCGCAAACATTGAATAACGTTATAACTCCAATCGGCGTCACGACGAACGAACAATTGAACCGCGCGGCCGTGCGCGCTCGTGTGCGTCATTTCAGAGGTGTATTTATGCGCGACGCGCTGCCCGCGCGAGTTCGTCGCGACGAAAGCGGTATCGTGAATCTGGACGGCATTTCCGGACCGGGCACGCATTGGGTGGCGTATGCCAAAAAGGGAAAAGAAGCGATCTACTTCGACGCTTTCGGCAATCTTCGACCGCCGCGAGAACTGGAACGTTATCTCGGATGTGATACGCGTATCGCGTATAATCGCGACTCTCAACAAACTTACGATCAGAGTGTTTGCGGACAACTGTGCTTGCGTTTTCTCCGACAAATCGATTGGAAAAAATCTTTCGGTATCTAACGATAAGAAACGCGTGTTACTATGTCGCTGATTCTTACATTGACCGGAAGAAGCAGCGTTCTCACGGCGAACTACTTTCCGCCTTTAGATCTAAGTGATAACGATTACGAGCTCGGTTTAACTAATTTCGAAACCTACAATACGATACCGAATGTGAACGCCTCGAATAATAAATTTTATTTCGGCGATAACGACGAGATGATCTCGATTCCCGTAGGATCGTACGAGCTGCGCGACATAGCTGCGTATTTAAAAGCGGCGATTCTTCACAGACGACGACGGCCGGACGAGAAATCTAAGAAGGAAAACGACGGTGACAACGATGACGAATATCTGTACGATATCGAAAACGAGGGGGAGGAGGAGGAGAAAGTCGATGGTGGTGACGGCGGCGGAAACGAGCGCATTCTCTCGTTACGCGGCAACGACAATACCATGAGAAGCGAGATCAAATGCGCGTATCGAATTAATTTCGGCAAAACGAACAATATCGGCTCGTTATTAGGTTTTTCTCCGTCTCGCGTATTACAGCCGAATAAATGGTACGCGTCCGATAAGCCTGTGAGCATTATCGCGGTTAATATGATTCGCGTCGAATGTAACTTGACGACGGGCGCGTATGTAAATGGAAAATCCGCGCATACGATACACGAATTCGCGCCAAACGTTCCACCGGGATATAAAGTGTCGGAGATTCCAACGCAGATCATTTATCTGCCGATTATCGCGCGACTCGTAACCGATATATCGTTACGCGTAGTCGATCAGAATGATCGATTGATCGATTTTCGCGGCGAGGAAATCACAATTCGTCTGCACGTGCGGCGCAGACGATAGAACGGACGCGAGCGAGTAAGATGTGAGCGCGAAAAAAGGAGGGGAGAACGAGAGAAAGAGAGACATAACGATTCGCGCGATGCTCGTCGTGAGTGAATTTAACGCCGCGAAGTTGCATCGCGGCATCGGCAATCATATTCGTATCGCGCGTTCGGGGGAGAAGAACATTAAAGGATTATCCGTCGCCAATATCGCTTTTCTGCGATCTATGGGTTTCGTCGTATCGAAAATCGCGCGATAATTCGACATTATGCGCGACATTTTGAGCATCGGCGGAGAACCCGTCTTCGACGATCGCATCGTGAAGATCGAGAGTCACACGTATAATCCGTACGCCAACACCACTTTCGGATACAGCGACGAGATACGAATACCTATTCAACAACAGGATCTGTATACGTTGCCGTGCGAGAGTTTTCTCTATATCGAGGGCAGATTACTGACGAAAAATATTCCATCGGATCAACAACCATCGGTATCGGGTAAATCGGGAATCCCCGCGACACCGGCATGGTTGGTGAATAATTGCGTCGCCTTTATGTTCGAGGAAATACGTTACGAACTCGACGGCGTGGAAATTGATCGTAATCGTAATGTCGGAATAACGAGCACGATTAAAAATTACGTGTCATTGACGAACGAACGAGGAATTATCTTGAAAAATGCCGGATGGGATTTTACAACGGGATCAAGCAGCATCGCAGCAACGGGTGATTTCAACTTCTGCGTTCCTCTCAACACGCTATTAGGTTTTTGCGAAGATTACAAACGTATTGTCATTAACGCGCGTCACGAATTGATTCTAATACGAGCGCGAAATGACCACAATTGTCTGATAGCGCACGAGGAAAACGAGCCGAGAGTGGAACTGACGAAGATACAATGGCGTATGCCGCACGTAGTGTTGAATGACATTAATAAATTATCATTATTGCGTACATTAGACAGCGGTCGATATCTAAGTATGCCCTTTCGCTCGTGGGATCTCTACGAATTTCCGCTATTGCAAAGCACGACTAAACATTCGTGGGCCGTAAAAGCGGCCACGCAACTCGAAAAACCGCGTTACGTCATTTTCGCGTTACAAACTGGAAGGAAGAACGTTCTATCGCAAGATGTTTCCAAATTTGACGCGTGCAATCTAACTAACATAAAGTTATATCTTAATTCCGATTTCTATCCGTACGACGATATGAATCTAGATTTCGATAAAAATAGAATCGCGATACTATACGATGCGTACGCGCGATTTCGACGAGCGTATTACGGATCCGAAAACGACGGGACGATTCTGACTATGAGTAAATTTTTACATTGCGGCCCGCTCGCAGTGATAGATTGTTCCCATCAAAACGAGGCGATTAAGAGCGCTACCGTGGACGTTCGTCTAGAATTCGACTGCAAAGAGAACGTTCCTTCCAATACCACGGCGTATTGTCTCATCATTCACGATCGCGTGGTGGAATATAATCCGCTAACTAATGTTGTACGTAAGATTCTATAAAAAAAAAACGACGCGTAAACGGCCGTCGAATTGAAAGAGAGGGGAGAGATAATGATACGGAAAAAAAAGAGGGATTCCAAAACCGCATGCATCGAGAACGCGTTCGTATAGACATCAAGAGCACACTCGCTTGACAAACGCGAATAAACGTTGATCTCTCTCCTTCTATATACTATAACAATGGTAACGATTACGAGCGATATCGCGATACCGATCTTCGTCGATCTGCAAGGTTTTATCGTCGACGAAAAATTCGTAACGAAAGAAGTGGCGATACTCGCGAACGGCAAAAATCTAACGCATCACGTCTTTCGCGCTCCGATGTCGTGGAATCTACTGACGAAAGGTGAAAAATCTCAAGCCTGTTGGTTGACTTCGAATCATCACGGATTCCAATGGACCGACGGATACGTGGATTATAAATGCGTCAGACAAATTGTTCGCGACGCGATATATCACGCGTCGAAGGATCTTAATGCGGACACTACTGCGACGATTTACGTCAAAGGCCACGAAAAGAAGAAATGGTTGACCGACATCGCGGGAGAAATTGCGGAACAACGCGAGATAAGAATCGAGAACATCGACGCCGATTACGAGGACATCGGACCTTTGGGAATGCTAACCGCGACGCGCGCCTATCGTTGCACCCATCACGCGAAAAATTGCGCCTTGGAAAACGTCTGTAAACTGTACAACTGGTGGCTGGAGAGACGCAGTCGATTACGCGATATGTAAATAGCGATATATATATTTATACATGCGCGCGCATTTTTTATATCGGAAATTAATCTTTCAATACGTTATTCTTTTTTCACGTCAAAATAATCTAATTAAAATATAATATCGATTGGGCTGATCTAATTTGACGATTGCGCAAAAAATAAATTTTTCATTATAACCTTAAAAAAATATTTATTTTCATGCAATCGTCAAATTAGATTGGCCCAATCGAGTTCGAAGAATATCGCGTAACTTACGTAGGATCGTTATATCCAAGTATGTTATCTCTAAGTCGAGTATATATGTATTATTTCTAAGTCGAGTATGTATGTATCGCGATTAAATATTTAGCATTATCACGCGCATCCCATATACCAGTCTAACGTATTATCCTTAATTCGTTTATACGTATTCCAATTTTCTACAATAAAAAAATGTACAATTAAACACGATTCTCCCCCCCCCCCCCCCTCCCTTCTTTTTGTATCGCGATTAAATATTTAGCATTATCGCGCACCCCATATACCAGTCTAGCGTATTATCCTTAATTCGTTTATACGTATTTCAATTTTCTACAATAAAAAAAATGTGCAATTAAACACGATTCTCTCGCACGTCGCCCTTTTCTCTTTCTCCTCCTTCTCCCTCTCTTTTTTTTCGATAGATCGACTCTCAGTCGGGGCTTTCGCGAATTCGAGAGAGAGAGACTCGCTTTCGTGCGCGCCCGAGAATCATGACGCGCGTCGCGCTATTGTTCGCGCTATTCGCACTTCCGTTCGTCACCGCTACGTCGCCGACCGATAACGATATCGCGGAAGCGTTTCGTTATCTACGAATTTACGGCTATCTGGAGAACGAGGAAAATCAACAATCGTTGGACAACGTAACCTTCCTGAGCGACGCATTGACATTATTTCAAGAGTACTACGGTCTACCTGGAAATGGAATTCTAAACGTGGAAACAATTCGCGTGATGCGCAGACCGCGATGCGGCGTCGCGGACATTCACAGTCACAGCTCATTAACGCGAAAGTGGCCGAAGACGCATCTCACGTGGAATTTCAAACTAGCAAATAGAGAAACTCTACGCACGACTCAAATGGCGTTCGCTCTATGGTCCGAACATTCTTCGCTAACGTTCTCGCGCAACACGTCGCAACCCGATATATTGATATCGTATCAATCGGGCATACACTCGTATGAGAACGATAAGAGTGGAGACGAATGCCCGTCGCCGTTCACGGGTCCGGGAGCGGCCGTCGCTCACGCGTTCTTTCCAACGGGGACGATCGATCACGTGACCGAGGTGCACGTCGACGAATCGGAACCGTGGCACATCGCGATATCGAAACCTCCATCGGATAGATTATATCTCCTTCAAACGCTAACGCACGAAATCGGTCACACTCTAGGTCTGACTCACAGTCTAAGAGAAGATTCGGTCATGTACGCTTATGCGCCTACGGGAGACAAACAATTTCCGCTCAGATTGAGTATAGAGGATATCATAAGTATACGAAATCTTTACGGATCGTGGAAAACTTCGACCCCGTCAATTATCATTGCCACTCCAGCAGCAACTACAACTACAGTAGCACCGACAACTACAATAACGTCAACGACCATGAAAACGACAACAACGGCTCCTACTAATACCGTTGATCTATGCGCTTTAAAGCGCATAGACGGAGCGTTGATTATGAATCATCGCTTATACGTCGCGCGTAAACGCGACGCATGGTCAATCGACATGAGAGAAAAACGCTACGGCTCGCCCTTCTCGTTCGTCGACTATTTTAAATTTCTCCCTCGCGATCTCACGCGTATATCGGCCGTGTATCAGAAACCCTCGGGAGACATCGTCATATTCGCGAACGGCTCCGTTTATCTCGCCGATTCGAATTTTCAACTCAAGATAGGATGGCCGAGATCCGTCGAATACATCGGATTTCCGCGCGAGGCTAAAATAAACGCCGCGATAAACACGCACACGGGACGCAGTTACGTGATATATAACGATGATAAAGTGGCCGAGATGAACGATTGCGCGACCGCAACTATCAGACACGGCTCTCTATGGGATACGTTTTCCGGAATACCGTCCGCGATAACGACGGCCTTTCGTCACATCGACGGCAATCTCTACTTTTCCCAAAAACGCGATTATTACGCGTACAACGAATTTATCGGCGCGATAATCTCGGCCGGTCCTTTCGATTTCAATATACTCGGAATAAAATGTCCCGCCGAAAACGTTCTAGATCAATTGCGCGAACTCGTTTCCAAGATATATCGTTTGAAATACGCATCCGTCGACAAACCGGACGACGACTACGATAACGATGACCGCGATGACAATTATGCGAGAAACCTTGAAATCTAACGTTTCAGATCTATATTTTTTTTCGCGTCGTTCTAAACCGCTTCCTCGTTTTGAAATGCGCATCAGCCCGATTAGCTTAGAAATTAAACGATAATAACTACGTCAATTGTGCAGATAACTCTTATACTTTATAACTCGACGTTTAAAATTACCATACTTCCGTCAATCGGAAAAAAAACAACGGGTATATAAGAAGCACTTCGATCGCGACGAGCGCTCATTTTTTTCGCAGTGCTCGAGATTAACGCGCGTCTCTCTCTCTCCTTCGACGAATTCGCATCTTCCAACGCCAAGGTGTTTCCAAAGAGCGTCGAATCCTTCTTCGCGAGACCGATCATGTTCGCGGGAATTGGACAGGAGTATCGTCGAGTTCTCGGGGATCAGAATCAATCGACGACGCCGCCGCTGCCGTCGGTGACGTCGCCGCCGCTGTCGATACAGCCACCACCCCCGCCGCCAATGACGACGACGACGACATCGGTAATGACGCAGACGCCCAATCCTTTCGTCGCGTCTTTACGCCGAAACGAGGACGATATCCAAGACAGCTGCGAAAGTCAGCCCGTGGAAAAGAAAGCCAAACTGTACACCGAAAACGAGTAGGTATACGCCTCGCGAATTATCTCTCGCATTTTTTTTCCAATCCGCGTTAACGAGCTAATTTTTTTCTCATTCTCGACAGGTGGATGAGAAATTGGATGTTTAAACGCGAGATCAATTTCGCCAAACATCCGATTCGTATATTAGGAAGACGATACGCGCTGACTAAAACGTCTTACAAATACATCGACATCGCTGTCGTCGTAAAGCGTGAATCATACGTCGACATCGCTTTGGGAGACTGTCATGGAAAAGAGATCTCGTTGACGGCCGATATGTGGAGAGATCTGCTCGCTCTACGCAGCGATATATCGCGCTACTTCGAGAATGACTACGAGGAACCGAATATTCCAACGTCGACGATAATCGGAACCGCGACGATTCGATTCGGCAAGATAAACAATCTCAAGACGCTGCGAGTCGAATCGGGAAAGAATCGCATATCCATGTCGCACGCTACGGTAAAGGCGCTGTTCGATCTCGAATTATAGCGTGAATCGCATCGTCGCGACGCTAATCAACGTGCTCGAAATCGTCGACCGCAAACTATCGAATTTCATCGATATCGCGACGCAAATCGATCATCCGAATGACATTCCGGAAGGAATTCGTCATCACGAGGATTTCGACGCTAACGATCTAATCGATTGCGAGTTACACGCTCTCCTTTTCGGACTCTACTACAGTTTGTAAAAATTCTAGTAACAAAGAAACATACCGCTAATGCGATCTTTTATCGACGGATAATTATGTATTCGCGCAGAAAAAAAAATATACGCTTCGCTAACGCAATCCCATCGACGACTTATGTACTCGTATATATGTAACGTTTTATCGAATAAATAAAAAAAATTTTACACGAAATTCACGATCTCACCTTCTCATCATCATCATCATCATCCTTAATTTTTTTAAGCGAAACGATATTTTTACACCTCTACGCGCGACATACTCTCCCGATACGTAGAATTTAAGAATTATTTAGATTAAACGGGAAAAAAGAAAAAAAAATACGCGGATAATCGTATTCCTCTCGCGTCGAATTGCCCGGAAACAATCGCGACCGCTTATCGCTCTTTCCTTAATCTAAAACGCGACGCTTTCAGAAAGATGATTAATCCTGTGGATTAAATCATTTTTTTCTCGAGCTTTAGTCGAGTTTTATTCGCGACAAAGAAAAAACGCGCCGTACGATAGAGAGAGAAAAATGAATAATAACGATCGAAACCTGTATATCTTGTGGAAGGAGGAATTCATCGGCATGCTGTTCAAAATCGTGGCAAAAGTGATGTTCTTCTGGGCGGTAAATATTTTTTCAATTACGAAAAATAATACACACGCGCGTATATATATATAATATATATCATTTTTTTACAGTTCACCTCCGAAGTCGAGATTCCCGGATTTATGAATATAGAACACCGACAACGCGTAAGGATGACGAGGCGAGACGCGCGACGCGATTTCGCGGAGGAATGGGGAGATACTCCGGAAAGCCGCCGGGACAACGAGGTGAACGGCTCGAGATATCTGGACATCTTTAATCTGCGACTACTCTTCGGGATGCAGGACTTATTCGCGGAGATAGAGGAGCTAAATTTCGCGGAATACGAGGAGAGAAGAGCGATACGGGAAGAGGAGGAGAGAAGAGTAGTCGCGGAATTAATGGAACACGCGAGACAGCGAGAGGAGAGAAGACTGATCGCCGAATTGATGGAACGCGCGAGACGACGAGAACGATCGTTTGGAATTTACGCGAGAAGTCCTGGAGAATAAAATTTTTTTTATATATTAAATTATATTTTATATATTGTATCTTTATTATTAAATTATATTTTATATATCGTATCTTACTATATATCGTATATATAAATTATATCGCATCTTTCTCTTCACGCACCCACGCATCGCGTGTCTCGTATATATATTAAAATTATATCGCATCTCGCTGTACCTCTATTCGCACAATAAAAAAGGAACGTCTCTCCGTCGAGATTCGCCGTCTCTCTCTCTCCCGCGTCGTCGTCCGCTTCCATCTCCTCTCTCCCCAGCGCGCGAACGACAGCGAGTCGACGGAAAGAGAACGACGCCCGTCGCGCGTCGTCGAGAGAACGCGCGCGCGCTCGAGACGGTAACCAGGGACGCCTCGCGCGCCGAGCGACACCGCGTTACCAAGGACGCCCCGCGCGCCGTAACTCGCGCGCTAAGCGACGACGACGCCCGTAACCAAGCGACGCTCCCGCGCCGAGCGACGACGGCGCTGCGCGGCGACGCTCCCCACCCACCCTTACCCTCGCTCCCTACCCCCGTGACGTCCGCGGTAGCCCCTCGTTTCGGCGAGCGGCAGTAGCGACGACGCCGCTGCGCGGCGACGTTCACCACCCTCCCCACCCGCCCTTCCCCTCGCCCAGAACCCCTACCCCCCCATGACTTCCACGGAGCTCTCTCGGTCCGATGGAATCTATAAATAGAATTCGCTCTCTCTCTCTCCTATGGAAAAATTGAGTTAGAACCAACATAGCCTCCCTACTTATAAAACTTTACCAATAGTCAAGAGACGAATTGCTAAATTCAAAATTAGTGCAAAATTTATTAATGTGTTATAAAATATAAACAAAAAGTATTATAAAGATTGTTAAAACAGAATGAACAAAATTTATTATATTCACATTTAAATATATATATATATATATATATATATATATATATATATAAATTAATAAATTATATTATAACAATAATAGCATAATGTATAGTTTTAATCAATATTTGAGATGCCTTTGCTTATTTAAATTGTAATTTAATTTGGAATATGTCCAAATTTAATGATTTTGAAAAGACATATGTGTAAATGACAAAATTATGTTACTTTTAAAAGTATATAAATAAATGTGTATAAATGAAAAGTATATCTTGAATATTTAATGACATTGAGATAAAAAAAGAATTGCATATCGTTAGATAATAAGGAATGAACAGAATGATGTACGTTTAAATCAAAATAACAGTCAGATTTGGGGCATTTATGAAATCTATGATCTATAATCATTTATCATGTTTAGTTTTCTAGTACAGTAATTATATAGTAATACAGAATATTGCTTACTTGTCCTTTACATATATGCGAATACTCTCCCAAAATATCTCTTCAGGAACCAAATTTTGTAACATACGCAATATATGCTGGATGCTACAATCACATAATTTATATCATAGTATATTTATATATATTTATATCATAGTATAAATAAGATAATTGTTAATAATTATACAGGGTCCGTCGATTTTCGACCTTAACGAAATAAATAAGTAGATTGGCTCAAATTAAAAAGGAATGACCTGTATTGTTTTGAGATTGTCGCAATAATTAAGGAAAAATTAAATAAAGAAGATCGGCGTGAGTAGAAGCGCGCGACGACGAAAGTCGTCCCACTGATCCGATACTAGTCGCGCGGTGAAGCGATGGGCGGGTCACTCTCCGAGACATGATGGTGGTTTGCGATATATCGCAATACCGTGCCGAAAAATGACGCGTCCTTTTAGTGACGAGAAAATGATGCGCTATCATTTCCACACCACCTTGCGGTAGATAGCATGGAGCGCTTTTTTTATAGTGGTTTCCCCCATAGGCCTATTCCACTCTCAATTTGAAAATTATTCAAAATGCCATTACTATACGCTGAGTACATCGTAAATGTAAAAAATTAATGGTAACAGTACCTTTATAAAAATTGATCCGTGATTGAAAATCCTTCGATAAAATGTATTGCATATGTTGATAATGATACGATGATAAAATGCTTCACGAATCCTTTCATCATTTCGTACACAAAGGCGCACTGCTGGATTAGTTATTCCGATATTATGCACGACAACCAGTTTCACAAAATTATTGTACAACACGTAAAATTGTACGGCCACTTGGTTTTCGTGCACGTCCAAGAAATGATTCCATGCAAATTGCGGCCGCACGATAAGTATTTTCTCCCGCTAGTCCGTATGCCACAATCATATCCGTATATTCCTGCAGAGAATGCTTCATTTTTATTGTTAATTTATTACGCGAACACAAGATTTTTATTAAAACGTCTTAGCTCTCGCACGCTGTTACCAGACTGCGTACGCCAGCAGCACGCAACTACAGCTGACAGCTGAGCGGACATGTGAATGTAAGCGTACGTGTGAGTTCGACGCCTGCGTACTATGATTATCCGTTCAGCTGTGCGGTCCAGCAGTGCGCTTTCGTACGAGATGAAGAAAGAATTCTTGAAGCATTTTATCAATGTATCATTATCAACATGTGCAATACATTTTATCGAAGGATTTTCAATCGCGGATCAATTTTTGTAAAGGTACTGTCACCATCAATCATTTTTTACATTTACGATGTATTCAGCGTATAGTAATGGCATTTTGAATAATTTTCAAATTGAGAGTGGAATAGGCCTATGAGTGAAACTACTATAAAAAAAGCGCACCATGCTATCTACAGCAAGATGGTGGAAATGATAGCGCATCATTTTCTCGCCACTAAAAGGACGGGTCATTTTTCGGCGCCGTATTGCGATATATCGCAAACCACCATCATGTCTTAAAGAACGACACGCCCACCGCTTCACCGCGCGACTAGTATCAGATTACAGTGGGACGACTCTTGTCGCCGCGCGCTTCTACTCACGCAGATTGGTCGATTTTCTTTATTTAATTTTTCCTTAATTATTGCGACAATCCCAAAACAATATAGATCATTTCTTCTTAATTTGAGTCAATCTGCTTATTTATTTCGTTAAGGTCGAAAATCGACGGACACCCTGTATTTATACCCCCTTACATATTATTAAATATATTTAGAAAGATTAACATATAAGTATATAGTAGTAGTAGTAGTAGTAGTAGTAGTTTTCTTTATTCACGGACTCCCGTTAGGGTTGCCGTCATCAATACATCATACATTTATCATACATTTTCCATACATATTCTCTACATCTTCATTACCTCCTATCTTTTTTCCACCATCTTCACAAAACAAACCGTAACTACTCTATCTACCTGTCCTTTCCGTAAAATATACAAACTTAACAATTACAACACTCATCCCTCCGCGATCCTGACCGACTTGCGGCCTTACAATCATTCCTTTTACCCTCAATCTCCCTTCGTCCTCCCCTCCACTCTAACCTTTCTCTCTCCCCTTCCCTTACCCTCTCTAACCTCCTCTCTAACTCACTCTCTCTACACCCTCGTATATCTTTCTCCTTCTGCCTCCTTTTCTTCTTTCCTCTGTCGTCCCCCTCTCTTCCTCCGCGCCCACTGACACCTTTTCTCTTCTTCCTTCTCCCTATCCTTCTCCCTTCTTATTGATCCTCTTCACCACCTTTTTCCCTTTTCCTTCTTCCGCCGCTATTTCTGTTCCTCTCATCCTCTCTTGTTCCCTATAGCTTCCTCCTTCTCCATCCACACCTTCTTTTTTCTCCAATTCCTCTGCTGCTTTCCTCCTATCTTCTTCCCCTTCTCCTCTCTTCCTTTCTCCTTCTTCGTCCTCCCTTAACCCTACAGACTCCTTCCTGTTCTCCATCCTTTCTCCTCCTTTGCCTCTTCCTTCTTCCTGCTTCTTTTCCCTTTTCCTTACCTCCTCTTCCTCCTCTTCTTCCTGCTTTTCCTCCTTCTCTCCCATCTTCTCTTTATCCTTCCCTCCTTGTCTCTCTGCTTCTTCCTTCATCACATTACCCTCCTCTACCTCTTTCTCTCCCGTCTTACCTCCATCCTTCCTTCCTTGTCTCCTCACCCATCCTAGTATCTCCTCCACGTCCACCGCCATCCTCGCCACTTCTCTCACCAACTTTTCCTGCTCCCTTCTCATCTCCCTCAGCTCCCTCCATATCTTTCTCTCTCTCGCCCTCCATTCTCTCGTCTCCTCTTCCGTCTTCGTCCTCCTTTCCTCTTTTCCTTCTTCTATGTCTCCCTCTACTTTTCATTCCACACACTCTTTGTCACTCTATTCTTTTACTCCTCCACGTGTCCGCGTTCCACTACCACTGTCCCGCCATCTTGGATCCGGCCCCTATTCCTCTATCCATGCCGCCGTTCCATCACCTTCTGCCATCTACCTGCTTTTCGTCTCTATTCCTCGCTCCTTTGTCCACCTCGCTGCGTCATCTCCTTCCTCCTTCCTCACGCTCCCCTTTCTTTGTCTCTTCCACGTCATCCTTTCCAACTGTCTATACACTTCACTTTTCTTTCCTCTTAACTTCCTCCAACGTCTCTCCTCTACCTTCCCTCCATTTTCCGGTACTTTTCCTTTTCGCCGCTCCTCAATGAGTTCCCTCCCGCCTCTCTTCCCTCACTATTTCCTCCCAATTTCCTATTTTAATCCTCTCACCCACAAAACACCTGCCTCTCCTTCAACCACTATTTTTCGACCTCCAACATATAAATATATATTTGTTAAATAAAATAAACTTTACATATATGCACATGTATTTATATTTAATATATTATTATAAATTACACACACACACACACACACCACACACACACACAGACACACACACACACACACACGCACGCACGCACGCACGCACGCACGCACGCACGCACGCACGCACGCACGCACGCACGCACGCACGCACGCACATATATTATATGTATACAGGGTGATTCAAAATAACCCCTGTTTCCCTGAAATGACATATTAGTGAGACAATTCTAAGACGATTTTTCCTTTTGCAAAATTTCGTCCGAAGCTTAGTTTTCGAATTATTAAAGAAAGTAGTTGACGCATGACGGGTCGGGTACAAGAGGCAGGCAGGGGCGGCGCGATTCACCGTCAGCCGCGGACGCTTACGCGGAGCGCCTGCTGCGATCGCTGCACATGCACAGACACACATGCGAACACATACATTGTCTGTCTGTCTGTCTGTCTCTCTCTCTCTCTCTCTTTCATTCGCTCACTCACCTGTAATTTTTTTTTTTTTTTTCGAGAGAGGGGAAAATGCATTTTATGCATACTCACCGGTCGATCCAGTGAGTTATGTGGGACTCGAGTACCAAGTCGAATTACCAACTCGGTACTCCCTACCCACTAAAAACTCCTCTCTTTTTATGAATTTTCTTTGACATACTGTCCCTCTGTGTTTCCCGAGATCTGTTTTCACATAACGTCAAAAAATAGTTATTATTACCTTGTTCGATGACTTTTGATGTATTGCTGTAATTGCTTGAAGGAGAAATGAATTTTCCGATAGATCGTACGTTCTCAAATTTAACGTAGATATCACGTTGCACAAGGCAGAAATCCACACTAAATTATTAACGAAAGTTTTTCTTCTTTCATGAACTGCATTCTTTTATAAACTTTAACGTAATCACATTTATTTACTCACTCGATGAGACGAGAAATTTACTGATGACTCTATCACTAATCACTGTCGAATAATAACTGTTGGCAATTAAAATCACTCGATGAAAGGAACGCGCGGGACATGTTAGCGACGCGACGACGCGACGACAATGCAACGGCAAGCAGTTTTTTGTCATGAAAGGTTGCGGTAGGTTAAGGTACTACTGGCTATTGAACGCGATCATGTGTTCGATTGAAGAATGCGTGGTAGACATAATAAACATTTAACATATTATTATTATTGTGAATGTGTGTGATATCCATACATCGTATGATGTCTATTTAAAAATTAATTAGATTAAATAAGTGTTTATAAAATATTTATTTAAAAACACTTATTTAATCTAATTCATTTTTAAATAGATATCATACGATGTATGGATATCAGACATATTAATAATAATAATAATATTAATATGTTAAATGTTTATTATGTCTACCACGCATTCTTCAATCGAACACATGATCGCGTTCGATAGCCAGTAGACCTTAACCTACCGCAACCTCATGACAAAAACTGTTTGCCGTCGTATTCGTCGTGCGTCGCGTCGCAATAATATGTCCGCGCGTTTCTTTCATCGAGTGATTTTAATCGCCAACAGTTATTATTCGACAGTGATTAGTGATAGAGTCATCAGTAAATTTCTCGCCCATCGAGTGAGTAAATAAATGTGATTATGTTAAAGTTTATAAAAGAATGCAGTTCATGAAAGGAGGAAAACTTTCAGTTAATATTTAGTGTGGATTTCTGCCTTGTGCAACGTGATATCTACGTAAAGGACCCCGCACCATTCTTATGGGAAAATGTCTTTCTGTAGATTTGATTAATTTTTGAATATGTTGTAGTTCTCATCATTCTGAACAAATGTCTCAATGAGCAGAACTTGATCTAATGAGCAGTTTTCGAGTTACAAGTCCTAAAATGTCCAGATTTAACATGAAAAATATAAGTTTTTCGATTCGATATATGTGATCGTCAGTCGAATGTGAATGCGGGTGTGTATGTATGTGCCCGTGTGCGTGTGTATCCGTGTGTGTGTGTGTGTGTGTGTGTGTGTGTGTGAGCGTGTGTGTGTGCGTGCGCGTGTCACAGTAGAGATAAGGACCCCACGGTTCGTCATTTCCGTAGTATTTTTTGACTCCAAACCCTCTCTACTGTGTGTGTGTGTGTGTGTGTGTGTGTGTGTGTGTGTGTGTGTGTGTGTGGCGCGCGCGCGCGTGTGCCCTCGCGCCTGCGTGTATGTTAATAACATTATTACTCATTAATGAGTATCACATCATTTGGATTTTGCTGCAGTGGTCTTTGACTAGCATCTAATACTGAATGAAGTAAAGATGTATTAGGGTATCGTACATTTGGTTGGTGTCTTCCGTAGCCCAGAAACCAGATTACGCTTGCTACATGTGCACAACATCCAACAATTCTTGCCCCGGATTGGCAAGTACAGTAATATCCAACAATATAGTCATCATCAATATTATCATTTTCAAGAGCTACTTTGTACGCTATCCATAACTGATGTGTTAGGTTAGGTTATCTTAGAGATTTGACTGTCGGAAAATATCAGGTACAACTTGCAGCAGGATATATCCAAGATAGGTTTCAGCGCGAAGATAAAGAATTCCACATAGATATGCTTAATAATGAAGATGGTTTCTTGAGAGTAAGACAATATTCACATTTCCGGAATGCGACAACACATCAGTTATGGATAGCGTACAAAGTAGCTCTTGAAAATGATAATATTGATGATGACTATATTGTTGGATATTACTGTACTTGCCAATCCGGGGCAAGAATTGTTGGATGTTGTGCACATGTAGCAAGCGTAATCTGGTTTCTGGGCTACGGAAGACACCAACCAAATGTACGATACCCTAATACATCTCTACTTCATTCAGTATTAGATGCTGGTCAAAGACCACTGCAGCAAAATCCAAATGATGTGATACTCATTAATGGTAATAATGTTATTAACATACACGCAGGCGCGAGGGCACACGCGCGCACACACACACACACACACACACACACACACACACAGTAGAGAGGATTTGGAGTCAAAAATACTACGGAAATGACGAACCGTGGGGTCCTTATCTCTACTGTGACACGCGCACGCACACACACACGCTCACACACACACACACACACACACACACACACACACACACACACACGGATACACACGCACACGTTCACATACATACACATCCGCATGCACATTGCGATCACATATATCGAGTCGAAAAACATATTTTTCATGTTAAATCTGGACATTTTAGGACTTGTAACTCGAAAACTGCTCATTAGATCAAGTTCTGCCCATTGAGACATTTGTTCAGAATGATGAGAACTACAACATATTCAAAAATTAATCAAATCTACAGAAAGACATTTTCCCATAAGAATGGTGCGGGGTCCTTTGAGAACGTACGATCTATCGGAAAATTCATTTCTCCTTCAAGCAATTACAGCAATACATCAAAAGTCATCGAACAAGGTAATAATAACTATTTTTTGACGTTATGTGAAAACAGATCTCGGGAAACACAGAGGGACAATATATCAAAGAAAATTCATAAAAAGAGAGGAGTTTTTAGTGGGTAGGGAGTACCGAGTTGGTAATTCGACTTGGTACTCGAGTCCCACATAACTCACTGGATCGACCGGTGAGTATGCATAAAATGCATTTTCCCCTCTATAGAAAAAAAAAAAAAAAGAAAAAATTACAGGTGAGTGAGCGAATGAGAGAGAGAGAGAGAGAGAGAGAGAGAGAGAGAGAGAGAGAGAGAGAGAGAGAGAGAGAGAGAGAGAGAGAGAGAGAGAGAGAGAGAGAGAGAGAGAGAGAAGAGAGAAGAAAAAAAAAAACACAACAGACACCAGACAGAGAATGTATGTGTTCGCATGTGTGTCTGTGCATGTGCAGCGATCAGCTGATCGCAGCAGGCGCCCTGCGTAAGCGCCCGCGGCTGACGGTGAATCGCGCCGCCCCTGCCTGCCTTTTGTACCCGACCCGTCATGCGTCAACTACTTTCTTTAATAATTCGAAAACTAAGCTTCGGACGAAATTTTGCAAAAGGAAAAATCGTCTTAGAATTGTCTCACTAATATGTCATTTCAGGGACACAGGGGTTATTTTGAATCACCCTGTATATATCATGCTATTGTAAGATTAAATTTTTTGTCAATTATTTTGCCTAATTTTTTAAGTATTTAATAACTATGCATAATTAATTCTTAAATATATTATTATACCTCTAATGTAACAGGGACTTTCAAAAGAACTTAGCGATGTATTATAAAGTGATGTATTATATTTTGTATCCAAGTGAAGTGATTCGTATTGAATTTGCACTACAAACAAATTTATCATCTGGGTACTTGGGATTGCCTACAGAAAATAATTTTAATGTATTTAATTAGTTAATATAAGATTTCGTACACAATTATGCACTAGGATTGTTATTTTTTATACCTATCTAAAAAAAATTGTTCATCTTATGTTCTGTTTCTCTTAAAATATAGAATAAGTAATTCAAAAATAATAACAAAAATGGATACATAACATTTAAGTTAAAAGTTTTTAAAAGTAAAGTATATTTATTTTTGAATTAAGTATTATTTATATAATATATTATGTAACAGAATTATCTTATTACACAATTTCCATATGTATATGTGTAACTTTATAATAATTTCATATAGGTATACGATATACATGCAATCTGAACATGATTTATGATTATAATTTCCCATTTTATAATAATTTAAAAATGTAACACTTGTAACATATAATTGACTTTAACAAATAAAAAAAAATGTAAAAATGTTTTAAATGGTAATATATGTGTATGTTGCAGATTTAAAATGAAAAATTAACATTTAAATAAAAATTATAGTTTCTCTTTGTAAATATAGAAACTTTGTAATATTCTGATTAAAATTTATGCATTCTAATAAAGCTAAAATTATAAAGAGTTTCTATATACATTTATATATGTATAGGATAAGTATAAAGATGTATATGTGTAATGGGCGGTTTTCGTACCATACGCGGATTTTTCTTGGCTGCGGATAGCCGTCGGATCCAGGTAGCGGGTAAATTAATGTTTTAGCGTGTAAGTGTGAATAACGGTGTTTATTCAGATATATTTGGTTGTACAATGGTGTGTGTGTGTGTGTGTGTGTGTGTGTGTGTGTGTGTGTGTGTGTGTGTGTGTGTGTGTGTGTGTGTGTGTGTGTGTGAGAGTGTATATGTGTAGATATAATTGTATGTTTGACTGCGATGTACTATTTAAAGGCGCACGTGTGATTGCAACGACGCGTGGTGGATCGTGGCACGAGCGATCACGTCGATGGATCAACGGACATTCGTGGTCTTTCGCACCTATTTCGGAGGGCTCGCGTTTTTGCCCATGGACCGTGGTTGCGCTTCCGCGGTTCGTCGTGCCACAGGCCTGGCGGAGGATCCGGATCGATTAATTAGCGGCGCGGAACAGACATATAAATGAGTTCGGAATCTTATACGTATCGCGGTAAAGCGTGCTCGGTTTTTATACACGCGGTTTACTCGGATTGTTTTTGTCGCGGTTCTTATCGCTGTTTATACCGTCAGCTGTTCGGCCTTTTAAACCCGTGGTTTTAAACGACGGAATTTGTCCCCGATGGATAGCGGATTTTGGGAGGCGTCTCGCGTTCCACCCCCTGGGATAACTGCAACGCCAAATATAGGATTAGGGTGCGGAGGCGATTTCGTAGGCGCCGATATCAATCGGCAGAGGCAGCGTTCGCACTACCTTCTGGCCTGCTTAGTTTCGCAAGGATTTCTCTAACTGCTTTGCTTGCCTTCTGACTAGCTCGGCTTATCGAGAGGATCGAAGGATCTGAGCTCAAGTATCACCGGGAGCCTATTTTATACTGCCAATTAGGCCCGCGCCGGCATATTCGATAATTGCCCCCACCGGGCGGCGGAAAAAATAACGGTACTTATTCGAATCCCACCCGGGGAAGTTCGGGGTGCCGTGCGCGGGGTTCTCAGCCGGCGGCTCCCGGCGACCGTGTTCGGGTGCCGCCTATGGTTCTCAACCGGCGACTCCCGGCCGACGATGTTCCGTCGGACTTCCTACCCGTGTTTTTTTGCTAAGTTTAAAAAATGGACTTACAGCCCCCTGCCTGTGCCCGACCGGTGGTCGTCGGGCGGCAGCTTCCGGTTGGTGTTAGCTGGGAAATGATGCGTTTCGGGGCGCATCGTTACATATGTATATATCTTTAGTTATTATATTGCCAGTTAACGAGTATTGCCCTGCTTATAATAACCTGATTAATAATATATAATCCAAGAAATGTAACAATAACCTCGTTTAACCAAAAGGATAACGATCAATTCGGATTTTCATAATAAAAACATTCATGTACTACTTTATGGGCTACAAAGAGAGCTACTTGGACACTTCTCGCAATAAGATCTAAATTCTCATGGAAGATAATATTTGTTATAATTGTTTCTCTAAAAATTTAAAAAAATGTTTTATAGTTCTATAGAATTTAAATTTAATATTTCTTTTGTTTGCTTTTATATGTTGAAAGTAGTGTGGTAAATATTTACCTTTACATACCCAGCCCTGAGAAATGACTTGATAT
>JAPIVC010000685.1:0-35835 GCA_030586385.1 Camponotus fellah | reverse complement strand
TTCAGAGGAATAGGAGGAAATAAACGTCACCCGAGAGATAAGCCAAAGTCTCAGGAGACTAGATAAGACGATGCTTACCAGTGCTTTAAAGTCTAAAATAGCTGTCTGTCGACAGCTCGGTGACATTATTGCGAGGTACAAAAACATCAAGTCATATCGGCGTCCCGAGAATCTCGCGAAATGACAAAAAAATATACTCTTTGTCTAGAAATAAACAAGAGAGACGAAAAGAGAGTGACCTTATTTTCACAAACATACGATATATTAAATATAAAATCCTAGATTCAAGAAAAAGAGAGAGAGAGAATCGATTTCCATAAATTTCATAAAGAAAGGAAATCAAGAGGCTTTTATGTAAAACCCAATTACCGATATAAGAGTTCGCCCCCGCAAACACCACCCTCGGGGGCGATAATGCCGTTCGAGGTACAGACCCCGAGGCATTAGCCTAATGAGACTTTGATGAATTATCCGCACTTAAGGCATCACCAGGGCTTTACCTTCACATCGGGTAGCCATCCAAGCCACGAAAATCTGGCCCATCCTATCTACCCCATTTCGCGGCCTCTGTTCCACGTCCAACGACGTCTCGTGCCACTCACCATCCTGACCAACCCAGCGTGTTTCGGGCAACGTCTACGAGAATCCGTGGACATGCATTGGCCCGTCGTCATCGTCGGAACTTTGAGTATCAAGAACCCGTGTCAATAATTAACGCCCGGCTGACCCGACAGCCCGTTTGACTCAAGGATGCAAGAGGGATTTCTATCCGCGCCACGGGACATGGATCTCCTCGATCGTAGCTTATCAGTTTCACGCTAAGTCTACGAGAATGCCAAACGGATCATTTGGATAGTTAATATCGATTATCGATCTAATGAAAACCGAAGACGCAGTGGGAAGGGGAGGGGGAGCAAAGTGTCAAAGGAATTATGACATAAAACCCAGGACGAATGAAAATGAATCTTAATTGCAATTTTATAAAGTAGCGATTTCTTGAAAGAAGAGATTTCATAGGGTTGCACAAGACCCAAGACAAGACAATATTCGTAAAAATATATTGTATTAGTATTGAAAATTTTCAAAAATTTAAATCTTATCTTGGTCTTGAATGAATATTGGTAGCAAAAATCTCGTCTTGTATTGTCTTGTCTCGATTTTATTATCAATTTTTTATCTAATATTAAAAAATTATTTAAATAATATTTAACATAATTTTTGTAATATAATTTTGTAATATAATTTGAAATAATTATTATTATTGTATTATATTTTAATTATAATTATTACTATGTAATCGATATAAATGCCGTCTATTTACTTAAAAAAACATTTACTGTTTCATGAAAAAATTAATAACTATTTACAGGCTCCAAGGGAATGTGCAGATATAATAAATATTTTGGAGTGATCAAAAAATCAGGTTCATATTTATTGTCAAAAATAATTCGAGACATTTTTTAAATTCAACTGCCTCGTCCGTGCCAATAAAAAGACTTTTCTCAATGGAAACTCTGACTATGTCAAAAAATAGAACCAGATTACATAGTAAATCTTTAAAAGCACTAATGTGCATCAATTCCTGCTCTTTAATGTCTAAAATTTGCGAGTTTGATTTCTAATTTATAAAAATGTTATATTGTATTAATATTAAATGTTTTTAAATTTATCAATATAAATGTTTTTATTGAATAAAATTTTTTTAAATTCGTATATAGTAATTTTTTTCATTTACAAATATAAGTATTTTAGTTTTTTTGAGAACCAATCTTGACAATTTTAGTCTTGGTATTGTCTTGATAACTAATTAAAAATCTTGTCTTGAAATTTAAGACAAGACAAAACAATATCAAGATTAATCTTGGTATCTCGTGCAACCCTATTTCATATGTAATATAATAATATAAAGACGCGAATAACAAGAGGTAGGAGACTATTTTATCCAGGCGGGAATAAGCTTCTCGTCGCACTTCATAATCCATTTAAAAAAAAAATGTAATGCACTTCACTAATACCGGTCGCATGCTGCCAAGCCGGATTAATTAAATGCGGCAGAAGAAAAACGCGTGCCGCTTATATTCGCGCCAATTCACGCGAAAATCAATGTTTCGCTTGCAACAAACATCGTGACAGATACTTTTTTTATTTTTCTTCTTTTATTATTTTTCTCTTGTCGTCGTAATCCTATAATCGTATTCAGCCCGATTATAGTCTCATGATACTCACGCAATTATTATATTTCTATTTATTCGCCATTTTGAAATTTTTCCTCCAGCTTAGATTAATAATGTTGTAGAGCAAAACATGTAATATGCCTCGATATACAGGGAAAATTCATTGCCCCATTCATTGCTCGAACATAATAAGCTTATCAACAAGTGTTATTGAAACAGGAATCGATAATAATGATACACAATCAACTGAGAATCAACTGCACAGAATATGATTTTATATTAAACAGAATTAATTATCAAATCAATTATCAATTATCTTTTGAGAAAAAAAGTTGTAAAATTTGACGTAGTATTTTTTAATCACACACATATTTTATCCCATAAAAATAATTGTCATTATATATATTCATATATATTCTCACTGTATACTTTTGAAGATATAGCTTGTAAAATTTAATCGATAGTTGAATCATATATATATTTTTTAATGTTTTTTATTCGATATGTATAAAGATGTATTTTTCTTCAAAAATGCAAAAATACCCCATATAGGGGTGCTCTAGTTCTATTGTAACAATTTTTTCTGCATTTTTTCCGGCAAACTATGAGCAAAATATATAAAAAATATATAAAAAAAATTTACAAGGATGGAGAAGTATTGCCGGAAGCAATGGCAAGGATCCAGATCCTATGAATATCAGTATTTTTTAGAAGAAATAAGGAAAAAGATGCAATCTTTATAAATATTCAGTAATATTCGATCGATATTTTTATTGAGTTAAAATATGAATTTTTATGTTCCATCGAATTTTGTAATTTAGACAAAAATTATTTTCATCGATTATAGTTATCTGAAGTATTTTTCATCAAAGCTGGGCCCTTCTGAGTATTTTCAAAAAATTGATCTTATAATCAGAATATTTCAATTAATCAAAAATTGGTGTAATTATTAATTGTAATATTCAATATCTCTAAATTTCAACTACTCATAAAATCTGCTCATCATAAATGTATTTTATATTGATTTACTAAGAATGTATTACATCGTTTTACCCTATATTAAGAATATTTTGATGTATACGCTAATTAATCAATAAATATCTGTAATTTCAAAAGAATATTCGCACATTTTTCCTGCGAAACTTAAAATGCAAAACATCGTACGAATTCTTTTTTTTTTTGACAATGCAATTTTCTATCCCGTGACTTCCCGTACATAGCATTTGTCTTTCTCTCTCTTACTCTTTCGGATGATAACGAATTCCGTTCGGTTTTCGCGTTTATCTCTCGCGAAGACGAATTCGACGAGCGAAATCGCGACGGTTTTTCTCGGAGTGCGCGACTAATTTAATGACGACAATTTGTACGGCGATCTACCTAGGGATCGCGACGGTAAAACCCCCTTCCGGAAAGAAAGGAAAACGTATTTCAGGCTATTAACTCGCGCGGGTCGCGCCTCGCCGACTTCGCCCACCGATCGAAAGTTTGCGATGGAAAAACTTGAAGCTTTTTTCTAAGTGTCGTGAACAGGAATTCCCAAAGTTCGCGTCTGCGTTCAATGGTTACGCCGTGCTTGACTTGATAATCGACAAGAATGGATGGAAAAGCCCAGCCCCCTTCTCTTTTTCTCCAACGTCGAAATCGTGATCGAGTCTTTCGTACAAGCAAAATGACTGTAATAAAGAATCTGTGCAATTTATGTGGATTTTAAGTTTTTTTAAATATAATTTTAGTGAGATTTCGAGAAGACTTTACTCGTGTTTTTTTAAGCTACTCAAAAATAGGGAAGAATCCTCATTCCCATCATTTTCGGTTTACGTTGACAGCAAGTCATATGTATAAGAGAAGATTCAGACAAAATTTAAAAGACTAGCATGTATTTTCAAGTTTATTAGAGATAGACTAGACTTTACGACTGATTCTGTCGAATTTTTCGAAGGGGAGACGTTTCAATAAAAATGTTTCCTTTAGCTTTAACATGTGTTTTTTTGCAATAAATAATTTTTCTTGTTAAAGGCGCGTTCTCAAATAAAATGTTAAGGCACGAACAGTTTTAGAGTTGTAATACTTCGCCAATCGAAAATCGATAGTTCCCTATTGGAAATGAAGGGCTTTTCACGAAACTTTTCAAATGCAGTTAAACGAAGAAGAATAATCTTATTGTTCATATTCAATCAAACTTTACTTCTTATTCAATTCCAATTCGTAATTTAATTATCATATTTAATGTTGAATTCAGAATTTTCAGCAAATGGCACCCCCCTATACACGATAATTTTTTTTCTTTCTTTTTTTTTTAAATTGTCAAAGAACTTATCGTTAAAAATCAAAGATTTATAAATAATTTTGCTTTATATTATATCATTTTTATTGATAGATTCCCTGAAAAATTAACAGTAACAATGACTTCTTTAAATTATTCCAGAATTGTAAACAGTAAAAATTAATATTTCGCTCGAGAAAAAAAGCCACGTGATTGATGCGTATGATTACGTTGACGTTAATGTAGGAATTTTTCATCGCGCCTTAATGACTAAGGCTACTCTAGCAGTAAAAAAATTAATGGTTTCTAAAAATTTTTCTGAAGAAATTAATATTTTTAACATTTTAATGTTTTTATTGATATTTAAGCAAATATGACAGTATTTTTAAATCTCGGATATTTAGCTCTTTTTATTCAATATGAGCCACTAATAAGTTTGAAAATGCATTATTTTACTAGAAAGAATTGAAAAATAACAAGGAAATAATAGAATTCATTCACATAGAATTTCATTAGAAAAAAATTGAAAAATAACAAAATATCATTTTAAAATTAGATTCGTTAATTTTGTCGAAATTTTTTCATTTCTTGAAGATTAAAAAAATATTACATATTAGTTTTTCAAATTCTAATTAAACTCGGTATTTCACAAATATTTTACAAAATAAAACTAGACTGAATTTTTTTCTCATTTTATTGACAATTACACGAGGAGCAGCACATCATTTTTAAAGACGATACGCGCAAAGGCTCGTATTGGACAGAAAAAAATAAATAATAAATATCCAAGATTTAAATATCTAAAATTTAAAAATGCTGATGTAACTTAAATAAAAATATATGTAAAACGCCAAAAAAGTTAATTTTTAATATTCTTCAAAAAAATATTTCTGAAAATCGTTAATTTTTTATACTGCTAGAGTAGACTAGGTTTTTAATACTTTTAACATTTATTTCCCTCAGATTGATTAGTCGTCCTGTACACGACGAGTAATATTTTTTCTATCGATTAGTTAAAAGCAGACGAAAGAAACCTGAGTATCCTAAAGAACGCACGCGTTTTGAAAAAGTGCGACTAAAAGACTCCTGAGTATTTTATGCACATTGCATATTTATAAAAGACAAAAAGAGAGAATATTAAATATACAGAGAGTATTTTTTGGAATTTCAGAAAATGTTATATTAAAGCAACAGTAGTTTTCCTACAAGACTCGTGCACGTTTCAAAGAATAAAAATACGAGTTCCGGTGAAAAAATTTTGCCGGATTCTCGCGAAGACTTCTAATGAAATTAAAAAGCTTCTCAACTTTTTATCGTAAAAAGCTCCTGTAGCATAAATCTTAATTGCTTTAATAATAGTTTGTTCTGCGGTCGACAATTGGTAAAATTATCGGCGATACTTTGGCTCGACGATGAGCTTTAAAAGCTACATGGAAAATGGATCGGATGGAGTTCCTCTCGCTGCTCGCTTTTTATTTCCAGGCGCGATGGGAGAAAGGAAGATAAGCCTCGCTTGCTCGCGGAATAAAACAAATCGCGGCAAAAAGTTTCATCGATAATTCACGTCTGTCGCGGTAAATAACTTTCAGGTATACTGCCATAAAGATACCTACGACCAAGCCATGGCTGAAAATCCCAAACGGCGGCGGTAGATAAGGAACCTTGAATTTTTCAAGCTCTCCATATGATCGTACGGCGATGTATTCTTACTACTCTCTTACTCACAGAAAGCTTTATTTATTCCTTTTTTTATTTATTCAAGCGCACGTAATAAAGACAATGGCTACGTTATTGATTTTTTTTATAATACATTCACCCACAATATATGCTCTGGGAAAATATGATGAAAAATGATGAGTGAAACAAATGATGAAAAATTATTATTAATTATATATGTAGAGTTGCACGAGATGTGAAGTCTATTGTCCTATCTTAAAATTCCAGACAAGACGAGATTTAAGACGAGATTTTTAATTAATCATCAAGACAATATCAAAACTAATTGTAAGATTGTCAAAAAAAAATTACTGGTCTTGTCAAGATTATTTTTAAAAAAACTAAAATATGTACATTTGTAATTTAAAGAGAAAACAATTATTATTGTATACAAACTTAAACAATTTTATTTGATAAATAAAAATATTTATATTAATGAATTTATAGAGAACCAATTAATACTCACAAAATAATACAATTAATACACACGAAATAAACAATGTAAAATTTTATATAAAATTCATCTTCATTATAAATCTTAAATTATATTATAAAGATTATGATAAATATTATTTTAAAATTGTCGAATATTAAATGAGAATTTAATAAAATATTTAATAAAATCGAAATAAACAAGACACGATATAAAACAAGATCTTTTGCTACAAAGATTCACTCAACATCAAGAGAAGCTTGAAGTTTTCAATATTTTTACGAACATTGTCTTGTCTGGAATTTTGTGCAGCCATAAGTAATCAAAATCTTTAAGACTGTAAAAACTTAAGAAAAACTAATAATTTCCACTCGAAATATTTTCCAACGTGACTACAAAACTTTACTCTTCGGATGAAAATAACAACAATAACAATTAACTTCTTCCCGAGTCATTCCGGAAAGAAGTTGACTCAAGTTGTTCAAATGTAAACTCTTTTTACCATGACCGTTTCATTTAGTCCACCCGATGATTTGCGGCGCAACTTTACCTCGACTTTCGAGGGCGAAAACATTCGAAGTCGCCCGGACAGTCGAGGACAACCAGTTGTTTTTCGTGGCAAAGCCACGTTAATTAAATGACGCATAAGAAAATAGTTCGACTAAAGTGCATCTATGACGACGATGACGACGACGACAACACACTTTCATCGTTTTCATCCCGATAATTCGACTGTCGCGAAATAAACGGTCGTTTGTTAGCCACAACTTATGAACAAATTATACAATGATTTCCATTAATTAATTCCGCCCTCATACACGTGATTTAATGGATGACGCGGGGATATCGCCGCGAGCGATGCATTAACGTGAAATATTCGGCCGGACGTTAACGAGCGGTACCGGAAGCTCGTAGACAAATAGCAATTAGAGGACACCGCTGTTCCCGTCCGAAACGAGAACAAAAGGTCGTGCTCGCCACGTCGGATCGATCCGACAAGATTTATATTCGGCTTGGAAGAGTAAAAGAGAGAGAGATGGCAAGCGGGGCGAGAAAGGGAGAGAGGGGGACAGGGATATAAAGAAGAGAAGAACGGAAAAGAGCTGTCGGACAACTATGAGGACACTAAGTCATAATGGTTCCTCGACGGATACCTACGCCAGTGGCATACGGCACAAACGCCGTCTACTCCAAGGGAATAATATCGCCGAGCTGCCGTCGAAATATTGGCGTCCGGCCAAATGGAAATAAATAAAACGGCCGAAGGGAGGCTGCGCTGCAACCTCCAGGGGAAGCATCCTGCATGCAACCATGCCGCATTAGAATATATCACGTTATACATGTGACACGTTAATCTAAAAGTTAAAAATATATAAAATATATATAAACTATTCTAAAATTCATATCTTATATTTTCCATATTTTTTTGATAGATTTTGAATCTTTTCGATCAAATCGACATTATTATTTTATATATTTTATATATTCCATACTTTTGTATAAGATGAATTTTAGATTAATTAAATTTTTAGATCAATTAAAATGAGGATATATTAATTTAAAAAATTATACAAGGTCTAAAAACATATATATTTTTTAGATTGATTTAGATTTTATGTATTTTTAAATTTTAGATTAATATTTAAATTGATATATCCTTATATGTGTATTTTAATCAATCTAAAAATTTAATCAATTTAATTAATCTAAAATCCGTCATATGCAAGTAGAATATGACATATCGATCTGACCTGCAGATAGTTTTGTATTAAATAAGATGATCCGATCTGAACGCCACTTCTATTGGAAATCAACCTAGATTATCGATCATATTTGATTTAAAAAACTGGATTAAAAAAAAGTACAAAGGACAAAGGATTCTTAAAAGATTCTGGGAGAGACGTATCACTGGCGAAATTTTTTTAAAATGTATTTATGCCTTTGCTTAACGGCACGCGAATATTATTTTATGCGCGCTCCAACTGGTTTGAGTAGTCTTTTAAAAAAAGCATCATAAAGTGCGCGTGATGTAAGCGATTACGAATCATTGTGTGACCCATTGTTACTTTCCTTTTTCCATTATTTTCCGACGCTTTTATAATGAAAGTCCGCGCTTTATCATCGCGATCTCTCTATTCTTTCACTTTACAACTTAAGCACTTTCAATCCCCAGCGAGGTATGCTTTTAACTGACCCTCCTTTATTTTATCCCTTTCGCTTTTTTTCCGCGAAATAAATTTTCTCGAAAAAATAAAAAAGAAATCCACCAATTCAATTACAATTATTATCGCGCGATCCAATAAAAGTTCGATTCAATAAATAAAAGCACCTTGCACTATTTAATTCGCACTTTAATTCGCGTGTCTATCTGCCTATCATAATGATAGAACTCCTCGACGCAAACGAATAGAATTGATAATGACGCTAAAACTCGCGTTTATTTGCAATTTATACACAAGAAAAAAAACGGATATAGAAACGTGAAAGCACATAGATAGGATATAGAGCATGATTCCCGTATCAAACATCGTGCTTTGAAATCGTTTCGATCGTATCTTCCGAGTATATTGCTTTTCTCGCAATAAACGTGTATACGCATGTTATAAACGAATTCAATCAACACTTTTCTATAGTAAAATATATAAAAGTAGAATATATAAAAGTAGAATATATATATATAAAGGTAAAACTGCGATAAAATAACGTTTTGCGTATATACAGGGTGTTTCTTAATAAGTGCGAAAAATTTTAAGAGATGATTCTTTATCGAAAATTAAGCATTAAATTAAACATGTATACCTACATCCCTCCCTGTGGAGTTACTCCTTCAAAAATGGGGATAAAAATTAGGTTTTTTAAGTTTTTATTATAATTTTGTTTTCCAATTTTTTCAACATTTACTCTAATTTTATTTTTATTTTAAAATTTAATTTTTCGTAATTCAAAACCTATGCTATTTAGCATCGTGCTATGCACAATAATGTTTTATTTTTTTTTTTCTTAAAAACTATTGATTTTATGAAAAAAATTAATGAAATAAAAGTTTCTAAGTAAATCAAACTTTTTAATGCATATTTTTAGATGATCATATTCCGGTTAATTAAAAAGTTCTAATAAAAAATTGGGGTTGCTAGTTTCATCTCCTTATAACAATGCAGGAGACTGAAAAATATATTAATAAATAAATCTTTTTATTAATAGAAAATATCCACTAATTTCATATCCTTAACTTATTCCAAATTTGAGAAAAAAATAAAAACCTAATTTTTATGTATGATGTAGGAGTATATGTTTATATGAAAAACTCTCTTTAATTTTGACAAAGAATCATCTTCTAAAATTTTTCATACTTATTAAGAAACACCCTACATGTATAATTCATGAATTATAAATCGATAATTAAAAATATAATAATAAATTATATAATAATATAATAATAAATATATAATAATAATTTATATTGCAATTATTTATAAATAATTATTGAATAAAGAAAGAAATATTACATATATATATATATATATATATATATATATATATACATATATATATATAAAATATTATTTTCTTTATTTAATTATTTATTAATTATATGTGAAAAATAGTAATAATTTATATTTTAATTAATAATTCAATTCTTTCGAAATGTTAATTTAAAATTTCATATTCTTCTGCAAATAAAAGTCCATCTATGATTCATACATCAAGTTCAAAACATAGAGAAAAAATTTCCTACCTCTTTCGAGTATTTATCTTCAAGCACGAGCTTCTCCTGGTTAACTGCAAGGCAAATTAACGCATCCAATTTTTCTTGAGTCGCATCTTCCCCGGCCGCCCTTAATGCCGCTTTCACTTTAGTCTCACTGACTGTCTGCAATCAAATAATTATTTCATAAAAATATTGTTATACAATATTAATCTCGTATGAAAATGGCCGCTTTAATAGTGCAAGAATTTAGAAAAATTAAAGATATAAATTTAAAGAAAGAGATGTGTGTCTGTTGAAGAAAAAATATTGACAACGCACCCTTAATTTTTCCAACTCTTTCTGTAGATTGTTAACTTTGTGATACATATGCAGAACGAATAAATCGAAGGCTTCTTCACTGACAGATAGTTTCTTGTCATGAATATTTATATTAGGGAACAGAATTTGCAATTCTTCGTTAAAATCTTCCCGCGCCGTTTTAATCTGCTTCCAGTAACGCTCGACAAGGTTACCAGTCTGCAACTCTTCGGTGTACTTCCTTTTCGCCTCGTCCACATCGTCCATAATTTTCCTAACGTTCCGTCTCGCTGCCGTCTTCATGTGTGCGGGCGCCTCGAACACGGACTCATCAATTAAATTGTACATGCGCTTAAGCGAATTCAACGCATCTTTTGCGTGCTCTTCCGCTTGCTGCACCGTTTGTTTCCTCTTTTCCGTCGCTTCCTTTAACCTACCAAGTACAAATTCAGTTATAATAAAGTTCAGTTAGATAAAAAAATGAAGCGTGAGACGATTACATAAAAGTACATCGTTACATATTACATAAGTACGATCATCACCTTTGCCAGACGGTTCCGCTTATCGTAGTACCACTATTCTCAATCACTTTGATAACATCCCGATTGTAGTCTTGAAGTGCGTACACTGCCTTATGATATGCTGCGATAGCTTTAGCAGCGGCCTCGCCGCAGTTCGTTTCTAGTTCGACGAGATTTTGCGGGATCAATTCCTGGGGTACACTTTTGGGAGGTGGCGTTGGTTTCTCAACCACTATAAAAAATATAAGTAATTTAATAATTTGTATAGAAAGAAGTCATATGTGAAATAATTTCGAAAAGTATGCCAACGTACCAACATCTACTTTTTCACCTTTCTCTTTACTAACGCGAATTTCGGCATAATTCTCGTTAATAGGCGCTTCCTTCTTCTCGACGAGTGGTTTAAAAACTGGCTTGGGTGCTACAGTATACATACATGCGATTGTTAAAGATTAATGGGAATATTATATATGTACAATTTAAGGAATTTAATTAAGCTTTAATTAATTGTACTTTATATACTAGATCTAATTTTAAAAAGGTATAAAAAGGAGTTAAAGGAATAAATGTAAGAAAATAGAGAAGAGGATAAAAAATGAAAAGGAAGACATGAAAACAGAAATGGAATTAGGAATTACATGTATGGGATGGGACTCACGTATGTATTCTATAAGTTTTGCGCAATCTAATCTTTCCTGACCTGGTTCTGGTTTTGATGTTTGACTGATGAACAGGTCCAGAATCCTGCAAAAGAATATTTATTCACTTTAATGAAATCAATAATCATTAACAATTATTAAACATCATATATGTTTTATTTTCTTACGTCTGCTTTAATGTTTTGAAGAATGTAAGTACAAAATCGAAATAGCTAGAGTCCTCTTGAAAGATAATTCGAATGGCTTTATCCGTACCAGGAATCCATCCTTCGAGAGTAGCTCGAACTTCTGGATCTTGCTTTATATATGTTAATATTCCTAAAGTACCTATCGTTACAGCTCCTAAAGTTATCAACGTTCCTGATCCTCGACTTTTCTCACTATTACAAACCAAGAGTACAATTGAAATAAATTAATTCATTCAAATTAGTTAATCTTTTCCCTTACAATATGATACACAGCCAAAATTATATAAACAGTTGACAGAAATGATTGCAACATGCGTCAATTCAAAAATAACATGCCAAATATTTTCAAATTTATATTTCAGGTACCTTTTTGGCGGTGCGGTCGAATACTTAGGTCCAGTAAACCTGGACGTAAGTCTGATATCCTTGCATAGCCTAAAAAAAAAATATAATAAAACCAAAATAAAAAATATACACAATTATATCAAAATAATATTAAATAAAAATATCTACACATATTGCTTGTCAAAAGTGAAAACTCATACAGCATGGTATATTGCAGGATTATTAATATTGTTGTAATATTGCAATATTATTGCAATGTTCAGCAAGGTCAGTAAAGTCTAGATAATTCAAGATCGTTCAAATATAGCGAGAAAGGCGTAAATACAAACTTATGTTTATAAAATCATTACTATTATTATGTATTCAAGATAAATCATGATCGAACATAACCTCAACGCGTACAGATTAACATGTGAAATCGATGACAAAAAAGTGGAAATAAATATTCCAAGGCTAATGAAATATAAAATGTAATCTTAATATTATGACACTTTTGACAGCACCTGTCATCGTCGAAATTCGCTGTCAAGAGGAACTCACCTCCCTTCCGGCTCGCATTTGACGCGTGCTCGCGACTCATGGTACCTGGCTGTCAAATATAACCTGGAGCAGCCGTGTTTCTTGACCTGAAAGAGCAACGAACAGAGTCAAGGCTTCTGGAATTATGTAAGCTCTCTTGTAACCCGTGTCCATCTTTGTCACGAGGCTTTCGAGGCGCGCGAACGTCGCCCGCGACCGAGATTTTTCAGAATCGTTCACTGGTGACCCCGACACCGACGTCGCCGTCGCGGACATCCTTCGCGCCCGTCGTCGTCGATTTCTCGAACAGCCGACGAAGGAGGCGATCGAAGGTTGGCGCGCGACACTGGACGTCGGGTCGCGGGCAACGTTGCTATCTCCTCGCGTTTTTCCCGAGAACGAAGAATCCGACCTGTTACTCGCGAACTTTCGCCTCTCGCTCTACGTACCCGAGTTAGACCGTTGCACGGAAATTTTAATCCAATTCGGAACATCTTTCGGGGTGGCCGGTCAGGCTGCCGAAAGGCGGGAGGGGGAGAAAGGGAACGACGGCGCAAAACAGCTGGTCGCTGGCCCACCGTCACCGATATTCCGGATTCCGGACGGACGGAACTGTGGAAAGGAAGGATGTTGCGTGCAGCGAGCGCGGCGCTGCGAGGTGGGTACGCGCGAGTCGAACAGCTGATCGCGCGGTCGGCTGGGCGCGTCACCGGGATCTGTCACACGCCGGTTACGCGACGCGCTGTCAATTTCCCGATTTCGCGTCGCGTCGCGACGTCGACGACGAGATCTGCGACGTCGAGAGGTTATGTGTCTTTGCTCGTGAGACCGCCATGACACTGGACACGAGGAACGGCACGGAATCTGAAACTCTTGTGGCGCGCGATTCAACCGTGTATCTCGAGTCTGGAGTATCTCGTTTATTCCGAAAGGACCTCGAGGCTTTCTTTCTTGAGTTCATACAGATTTTTATATATAATATATTTGATATATAATATATATTTGATTTTTTTGGTTAAAATGGTTCTATTTGAAGCAAATTTAATTTGTACAAATTTGAATTAATTGCCACAATTTGTTTTAATAACATTATTTTTTTATGACGAAATTAAAACTATTTTATGCAATAGTTTATTTTTAGTATAATGATTTTTTTTAAAGTAAAATAATGTTTTATAAAAAGTATAAAAGTATTTTGATATATAAAAGTATAAAAGTATTTTGATAATTATTTTGTAATAATCTTTTACATTAATATAATTATACATTTAATATACATTTTTCAAATTTTTAGTTATTAATATATTTTTATATATTAATAATACTGTGTTATATATAATATGTAATTATAATATATAAATATAATATATAATATATAATTATATCATATGTATATATGATATATAATTATATATATATATATATATATATATTATTCTATATAATATATAAATATAAAAATATATAAAAATCTGTGCTTGAATTTACTCATATATTATAGTTTGCTGTTGAATGCACTTGATATATATACATGTAGATGAAGAGATACACATAAGAAAATATTTGTATATGCATGTGTGTGTGTGTGTGTGTGTGTGTGTGTGTGTGCTTCAGAACACACAACAAAAGATTTTGCCAAACATTTTCAAAATATTGTATCCTATAAATGCACATTTTACTGCATCATTTATGTTTTCCTGCATTTACTCATTTCAGGAATTGCAGCAAAAGCGACGAGTACTAATGTAACCTTTATCGCTTCAAGATGTGATGCCCTTTTCAATTCTACAATTCCTCAATACAGAAATTTTGGAGCATTGTCACTTGCTGTCCAAAAGTGGGCTGCTATTAATCCAGTACAACATAAAACATTACTAAAGTAATGTATAATATCGTTAAAATAATCTACTAGGATATATTAATTTTTACAATAATTTATACGTCACTTTTTATAATAATTTATTTTTTAAAATAATCATATAATAATATATGCATTTATAAAAAAAATATAATCTTTCCAGTTATCCAGTGACAGAAAATTGTCTAGCGTTGCCAGCACAGCCTATTAATGTACCAATAAGAACAGTAATTAAATTTTCTCTGAGAAAAGGAAAGCGAAAAACCGTAAAGACGATCTTAAAACGCTTTTATAGATTAAATTGGTAATATTTTAAGATATATTTAATGCGTTATAATAATCTCAAAAATTATTGCATTGAAATTCCTGATTTATAAATTCGAGACGAAATCAATTTGAATAAAACATAAATAAAACATAAATAAAATATTGCAGGGGTATCTGGATTAGGACAAAAGCTGGTCGAAGAAAACATCTATGGAAGAAATCGTACGCTAGAAAGAAGAGATTGCAACAACATGTATTCTGTAATTCCACGCAGAGCACAATGCTAGACAAGATGGTATGCAAATACTGGAAAAGACGACATTATTATGTTGACGATCCATACGAACCGTATCATGAACGAGAATCGTTTCATTTAACTCGAAAAAGACCAATTTAATTAATTGCCTATATTATATACTACCAATTATTTTATGCAACAATTGCAACTTTTGAAAAAAATAGCAAACAATGTTGTCATCTGAGTTATATAATTGTGTTCTTTTTATGCATCAAGTCTAATTTCTCTGAATTCATTATAAAATGACTTATACAGATAATATTACGTAGATATTATATAGATAATAATTATGTATAGATACATATTTCTGATAAATAAAATATGCTGTAATACAGTCGTCGAGTTTTGTTAAAGTTTGTAAACATGTGTCCCATTGTCAGCGAAACAGCTGATCGAGATACACGAGTTATCCCTACAGTTACAGACGCTCTTAATTAGCGCAAAATATTAATATCCAACATATGTGACGTTCTTATATCTCGACACAGATGTTGGAACTTTTTATCAATCGATATCGCTGCAAAGTGCGATAAGATATCACAATATGTCACGTCCCATAATTGCATGAAATATTACATAGATTCTCCTCAGGAGATATATACATATTTCAGTCGAATTTTTTGGTCTTTTTTTCGGCACATTGATCGATAGGCAGCTTTCGAAAGTGGAATTATCTAACCTAACTTAAACTAACCCGACCCAACCAAATGATCACGTAGGTCTCCCCCGCTGCGCGGTGTCGAGAGAGCTTACGAGTGGATGTAGATGCCTTTTAGTCGCGATTTGTCCTTTACGGAGTGTGTACGTGTTGCGAAAAAATTATCGCAATCGACTTAATTTTTTCTGTATTTTTTTTTCGACTATCAGGCGACATATTATCTCAGGAGGTGATAACAAGATGCCGTATCGCGGAAAATTGCGACTGCTCGGCAGAGCGTGTCTGACCTTTGGGAAGAGCGAGGGTAACCCGAATCTCGCCGTCGTCGTCGCCTGTAGAAATTTCTCCGCAAGCCGCGCGCTCGATATGAGGTAAGCATGACCCTCTTCTCCCCCTCCCCCGTCTTCGATCCAGCGCCGTAATTCGATTGGGCGTCAATTGTTTTGCCGGCGAATTTTTCACGCATGAAGAAAAGAAAAAAATGATAATTTCAATAATTTGAAACGTAGGAAAAACAACTAAATAAGAAAAACAATTGTACTTTCTATCGTTTTTTTTTTTGGTTTATTGGTTTCTTTTTTTTTTGTATTTTGTATTTATCGTTGTCAAAATTGTGATTTAGTCGTTATTATTATAATAATTATTATTTATTATAATTATTATAATTAAAGCTGAGTGATTACCTGTGAAGTGAAATTTGACATTCGAATTTTGAAGTCTCAAGAATAAACAAATGTTCGAAACTTCGAGAGATTGAAATTTAACATTTTATTAATAGTTTAGTACGTTTCAATGTTTTATTAATAGTATTATATTAACTATGCTTATTTATGTTATTGCTACTTAATTTTAGATTCGAATTTCGGATCTTCAAATAAAGCAAAGATAAAAAAATTTTCGAAAATTTGAAATCCCCGAAACTTGAAAAATTAAAATTTAACATTATTAATAGTCTAATATTAACTATCCTTATTTGTACTATCGCTTCTCAATTTTAGTACAGATTCGAATGTTAAATTTCGAAGCTTCAAAGATAAAAAAATTTTCGAAAATTTAAAATTCTTGAAACTTCGGAAAATCAAATTTAATATTAAAAATTTTCGAAACTTCGAAACGATCAAAATTTAATATTATTAATAGTATAATATTAATTATCCTTACTCATACCATTACTTCATTTCAATGATTCTAAAACACTGCGCATTGCCTCCATTTCGATCAGGATATTTTACATATCATTTATTGCGTGTTAATACGAGAATATGCTAGTTTGCATGTAACTCGCTTAACTTGTGTGACTTTTCTTGTCTAACATAGTTACTTTTAGACAGACCGTTTCTAACGTACTTTTTTATAATTTGTGCGTTCTGCTTTATGTGTATTTAATTTCGTTTATATAAATGAATCTCTCGCATGCAAATAAAAAATCATATAATTATTAAATTATATAATTATTAATATAATAATATTGCGAAAAGTCTATATTTATGTTTTTCCATTAAGAATCACGTCCCTCTTTCTCGCTTGAGTTTTTAAATTTAAAACTTTTCTATATTAAATATATAATATTTCATATTACATTAATACTTTAAAATTATAATTTAAAATTACAATTTAAAAAATAGTTACAAATTGTTATAAAATAGAAATAACGATATATTTTTAAGCATATGTATTAATTCTTTTTATTTACAATTTTACAATTTTAGCATTTTCTGAATTCGCCAGGAATAATATATTTTTCAAAGCTGTGAAGCTTATTCTAAGAGATCTTAAATGAAAATTCAAAGTTAATTTCGAAGTTCTCCAAAACTATAATTCTTCAAAATTGTCAAATTTAGCAGTCTTAATTACGATCTTTATGTGCTAAATTATCAAAATGCGAAAATATTTATCTCTGTTGAAAATTATACAACAGATTGTGTCTATTAATTTTCTAATATTAGTAAAATATAATGCACTTTCTAATATTGAAAAATACTATTTTTTTACTATTAAAAATAATAAATTTTTAAATGTTAATTTAAAAAATATCTTTATAGCACTATAATAAAAATCTTGTTTCGATTTCGAAATGTATCTCGACGATTATTAATATATTTTAAAGACAAATCAAATACACTCGTTGATGAAATTATCGCATAGATAATTTCATGTTAAACTTTCGTATAACTTCAAATAAGTATAACTCCGTCAAAAATGGTCGTATTTGAAAATTTTTTTTCAGTCTCAAGCTTAAAAAGTCTCTATTTTAAAAATTATTTGTCAGATTTAGAATTTATCCATCCCTCTCTCGTCATCTCCTTAAAAATAAGGATGTATTTCGTCTCCAAAAAATTGCATAATTTGACGCATTCCACGGAGTAAAATAAATTTTTTTCACAAATTTCGTAATAATTATAAAATAAGGTCTTTTATGTGTGAATTAAAAAAAATGAAATTTGTACGATTTTTGTTCGCGAAATTACAATACACATCAAAGTTTGAAAAATTTATCAAATGATTTTTAAAATAGAGGCTTTAAGCTTGAGAATGAAAAGAAAACTTTTCAAATACAACCATTTTTGACGGAGTTATACCTATTTGAAGTTATGCGAAAATTTGACATGAAATTACTTATACGATAATTTCGTTAATGAGTGTATATTGGCAAACGTACGTTTCGATCTCTTTTGGATCTTTTTCAATGTCTCAACGGTTGATACAAAATAATATGACGCGACATTACAAGGGCGATTAGATTATAACGGAAAAGGACAAATAAACATATTAAATGGTCGAGAAATGATAAAAAACGAAAAATTTTTAAAAATATTTTGAAGTACTAAAAAATTCCTACATATTTATAAAGTTATGCTATTGCCAAATGAATCATTTTTATTTTTTTCTCATTGTTGTAGAAATGTTTCATCTTGCAGGAAAACGGTATTATTATATATATAATAAAATTCACCAAAAAAATTAAAATTTTTTAAATATTTAAATTTTTTCTTCTTATCATAAAATTAATAAACTTTCTTTGGGATATAATTTATTGCTTCTTTATTTCTGTGTACTTTAGTGATCGCTACTTGCTTTCATGAAACAAACACAAATTGATAAAAAGAACATATATATATTTAGATAGTTTCAGATCACATGTTTGCGATACATAAAACTTGATTAATTCTATTACTTCCCACTTCGATAGCAGATCCATTTCGATTACGATATGGCATTTTATTTTATTTTCGCAGGTTCGTTCAATTCACAGGCAAGAACGGGGGCCCTCAACATCTTGGGGTCCAGCTGAAACAGGGAGGCGATATCATTGCCGTATCAGCAGTTGATTCACGGATTCCAAATACGCTGAGAAAGTTTCTCGAGGGCGGTGACGACCTTCTCAAAAAGGCTAAAAGGTAGGAAAGTGGTTTGAACAGCTGAATCCTTCGATATGTGCCAATCGATCACAGATATGTCTATGTATTACGCGATTTCTATTACGAAAATATTTACTATTTGCTATGATTTATAATCGCGATAGCAGATAATCAGTCTTTTATCTTGGAATTATAATTAGAACTTTGATCTGTCCCAGTTATATTGCAAATTTTTCTTTGAACTTTAATATTTCAAGAATAACAATTTATATTTCAATTATATAATTGTTAGTTCCCAGGTAGAACATGAAACTCATAATGACATCATTATGACGTCATCATGATTTTACTTATCACTTAAACAAAAATGATATTAAAAAATGAGTTAAAGATGATAAAAAGAATAATAAATTTTTAAGTTCAATAATCGCGTTATTTTTAAAAAGATTATGTTGCTTAAATATAATTAAAATATACATGAATAATTAAATAAACAAGTAATTGCGTAATATATACAGGGTGTCTCAAAACTCATAATCAATCTTTCAAAGACAGATTCTTGAGATCATTTGGAGACGATTTTTCCTCAGCGAAAATGTCGATGAAGGCCATCATTTTCTGCATGTTCCCGATTTTTGTATATCATATATTTTTGCAATTAAACCTTAAATTAAAACACAACTAAAGTAAACTCTATTTAAAATTAATCGAAGAATGTGGTTTTATTAATATTTTATTTCTACAAAGCTTAGTTTACGAAAAACCCCTTATTTCCAATCACTTATAATTCGAAAATTAGTGCCTCGACATTTTCGTTGAGGAAAAATCGTCTTCAGATGATCCCAGGAATCTGTCTTTGAAAGATTGATTATGAGTTTTGGGACACCCTGTATATAAAATGATATTATTATGATTGATTCTAAGATTTCATACGCGAAGTATATATATTCTCCAACAGAGTACGCTAGAATTGTTTAATATCAAAAATAAGTCACTAAAACATTGCCAAAAGTATATCAAATGAGATCATTATATCATTATTTTTCTAAAATGCCTTTTAGGTGACTTTTAAATGACTTTTATGACATCATAATGATGTCATAATGAGTTTCATGTTTTACCTGGGTTATAATTTCTTACTCAACAATATAATTGTTATTTAATACATAACAGTTATATAACATGTAACAGTTATATTGTTAAGTGGGAAATTATAACTAACAGTTATATAACTGTTACTTGTATGTTTGCTGGGATAATAACATGATATGTTACACATCGGGTGTGCGAGGAGAAAAAAATTACCTGATCTTATCGTGAACGTTTGTTTCACCAGGGATGACGATATCGACCTAAGGAAGGCAGTAGAGAGGTTGGTGGCTTTCGGAATTCGATTCGTGTGATATAGAGTAGCTCTTCTCTTTTCTCTCTTCCCTTATCATATTATATATGGTACATACATTCGTGCACACATTACATGTGATATATCGTTATTCTTTTTCAATCGAAAATTCCATGGAATTTTATATCAAAAGCCGCACCTTCGTTAGATCAATTAAACCCATTCATCGAAATTACTCACTTTATATATCCAATTTTCTATTCATATTATTTAATATAATTATTATTTAATATTCATTTTTTTACTAAGCAAATAGATTGAGATTGACTTAGATAAATTATTTGCACAATATTTAAAGTACTCAAGTAATTTTCTGTGTACCATCTTAATGCACAAGATCATCCATCTTATTATTAGACAAATAATTTATGTACATGAATAATTTTCATTGTATCGAAATAAACGCTTATGCGTACATAATTTATCTTTGAAGTTCTTGAATGTGTGTCGCATGATATACAAGATAATTGACATGTTACGACGACGATTAGGTAATAATAAAATTTTGCATAATGAGAAAATCGCGTTCAAATCAGATTGCTGTTGATTATCAATAATTTGACAGTCACTCTAATCAGATTTATTAATTGAAAAATCTATTAATGAATTAAATCCGTATTGGACGTAAACCAATTTAAATGGTCCGTAAATAGATTGGGAAATCAGCTTAAACAAAGTGTATACTCCCGAGAAAAATCTGAATTTTTCAGGAATTTTCGTTTTATCCTGAAAAATCGGAATTTTCATAGAATTTTATTGGGACTCGGAAAATTTTTTGAAAATTGTTTCTTTGATAATTTTTTTTATATTGCAAGTGGTCAATAATCTGTTAGTACTGCTACTGAAATCTAGTATATTATTCAATACATAAATTAATATTTTATTTTAAAAAATGTATTTAATAAAAAATATTGAACTTTTTAGATTTAAAATATATTAAAATGTTTTATTTATATTAGGGTATAAAGTTCACGCACAATAAATACACTTATTTTAAAATTGTATTTATATACAATAATATTTTAATTTTATTTAGAATTTTGAAAACTATCGAAAAAATTATAAAATTTTCAGGAAATTTATTTCCAAGATTTAAATATACGCCCTGTTAACATTTCTTTCAGAATTATTATTCGAATCTCGTGAACGATTTGTGTATATCTCCCGAGAGTAGCCCAATAGATTGGAAAAAAACCGAATGTATCTTTCACGATGAATAATCATAAGTGTGTCTTGGGATTATTTTCAATCATTAGTAGAAAATTGCTATGTGTCACGCGCGTTATCACGTGACATCTCATAAAGTATTGCATGTTTCCTGGCTGTTTGATTTATCGATCTCGATTAAATCTTGCCAAGAGTCCACTGTCTCCATCAATTGTATCTGTTATTTTGTTTTCAATATCGTATCATTGAAAAACTTTAAAATTTTTTCTATAACATATCTTTACGTTCAACAATTGACAACAATCTTACCTCAATTTGCAATCGATTCTGAATCAGATATATTTGATATAAACTGACGCCCCTCTTGTCTCGCTGCCAATTGGCGAGTTTTCAAGATTCTTTGGTACAGTTGAAAAATTATCAGTGAAAACAAGTATTTCGAATGAAGCATTATTTATAATTGTTTACTGTTACACAAACTATATCTTCCGTTTTAAAAAAATTAAATGACTATAGCATGTTTTTCTCTTCTCTTTATTTTAATTTGATAATCTATCACGATGACATTTGACATTTAAATGCAACTGTGACAAACAATAAAGATGCTAATTCGCTGATATATGTTGTAGAAGTGAAAATTGCGTGAGTCACAGATGCAAGCATGACATTTCTGTGCAAAGAATTCCATTTTATTTATAATAGATATTTTTTTTATTAAAAAATCGCACATTTTATATTTTTTAGGTGTAATGTTATAATAATGTAATAAGCTTTGTTAAAGCTACTGCTTGTATTTTAAGATTATATGACGAGCTGTATAATTTCTGGACTAGCGGATTACAAACTATGAAAACTAAATCATTAAAAAAAACATATACACAAAAAAAATTATTATATTTATAAATTATTATTGAACTTTTATATACATTGTAGTTCTAGTTCTTTCCCAGAATTGTAATCTTTTACAGGAAGATTTGAGAACAATATCCCTTTGGAAAATAAAATAAAATATGTAGAAAAAATAGATGCAAAAATATTATTTTTATTGCTAAAAATACGATCTTTTGATTTGTAATAAATATTGTTATTGATATATGTGTTTGTTAAGAAAAATCAAAAGATGATTTTAGTAGAATTCGTACAGGATATACCAATTATCTAAAGATTTAAGTTAAATGAGAAAAATCGCTCATACAGCACGTCATAGTTCATACTTGACGAGAATTTAAAACCACTCACGCGATGTTACGTTTCTTTACGTAATTTGGCCTCCGTAAAGATAATCTCGACAAAAAATATATTCATATTAAAAAAAAGAAAAAAATACTTGCACATGTTTCAATATACAATTAACCGGAACTAGCAGAGTTATAAGAAATACGCAAACCCGTGTCGGTGGTTTATCGATTCACAGAAAATAAGACATTCTTGTTTTGAAAATATATTTAGTTTTAACATGGAATCTTGCTTACTTGAATGAAACCCTTTTATATAATTCAATCAAGAAAAATATATTCTTATGATTTAAGATTTAATTTTCTTGAATGGAAAAGAAACAATGTTAGATAGAAACAAACATTTTTAAATCAAAGATTATAATTTTCTTAAAGGAGAATTAAATAATTATATATTCTTGAGATGACAATTATAATATTGAAATAAGACTATAATATTGTTGAAATTTAAAATTATTAAATTCTTCTAAGAAGATTATAAATTGCGTATATACGAAACAATGAACGCGATAGTTTAAGTAGATAAGTTTTGATTTGACACATTTTTTTTCTGTTAATAATACAAAATTAACGACAAAAGATTAGCCTCTGAAGCACTAAACTGATGTTATTACACGGCTTAATATCGCCAGTCTCTATTCCTTTGCAGTCTATTTTCCTTTGAAAATGGAGGAATCTGTTTGTTAGCACACAAAGCCGCATTTTGCCTACGATTATTAGATAATAACAAACTCATGCAAAGCAGCAAACGCACGCAAATTTCTGTGCCTGCAAATATAATGAAATTTCCCCATTTTTCCCTTTTATTCTCTATCATCTTATCTTTTTCGTGAGAAAAAAATATATTTAACTAAATTTTACCTCGCGTGCGAGTTGATTAACTTCCCTCAGACGATTCTAATATCTATTTCTGACTCGGCTAACGATGGTTACAGAATAGTCGCCGAGGGACGGAGCATCATACCCGAGAACGATGTCAACTTTCTGGCGCCAATCACGCGTATGGACAAACTCGCCTGCATTGGCCTCAATTATAGTGGTCATTGTCAAGAGCAAGGTTTATCGACTCCGGAGAGCCCGGTAGTCTTCAGCAAATTTCCCAGCAACATCATCGGGCCGCGCGACAACATCCTGCTGCCACAGATCTCGGACGTAAGTGAATGTCATCGGGTCACCTTGAAGGAGATTGCATTATTATGCGAAGGATAATTTCATTATTATGTCTGGAATTGTGTATCTTTAAGTTTACCCGAGATTATGTCACAACTTTCTTGAGAAGCCGCTTGAATACATCTAGAAATCCTATTCACTTGTCCATTTATGTGTCATTCGTCCATTATGTAACTTCTTGTCTCTTTGACGCAGAATTCTGAAGTAAAACAGACTATGCGATAAATAACGTTATGTAGAACATGCTGGGAATGTTTACAGAAAGTCGATTGGGAGGCCGAGCTGGCGATAGTAATCGGCAAGAAATGTAAAAGCGTCACCAATGACGACGTCGAGGATTGCATCTTCGGTTATACAGTGGCTCAGGACATATCAGCGCGTGATTGGCAGAAATCGAAGCGAAACGGTGGCCAATTTTTGCTCGGCAAAGCGATGGACACATTCTGTCCGCTGGGCCCAGCTGTTGTCACCAAGGAAGCGATATCCGACATCAATAATCTGTCCGTGAGGACATGGGTAAACGGCAATTTGAAGCAGAATGGCAATACCAACGAACTTATCTTCAAGCCTCAAGAAATAGTCGCTTATCTTTCGCAGTCTGTATTTTTCTAGATGATACATCAATAACAAGCGATTGCAGATCACGCAATAACGATATTAATCAAACTTTCAGATTTGTGACACTGTTACCAGGTGACGTAATTCTTACTGGCACACCTGCAGGTGTAGGGTTCACACGCAATCCACCAGAATACCTACAGGTATGTCATTATAATTATATATATTATAAAAATAATATACAGGGTGTCCCGCAACTACTGCTTCATATTTTAAAGGTAGATTCTCTGGCCAATTTAAAAACAATTTTTCCTCAGCGAAAATGTCGAAGATCATTATTTTTTGCATATTCCCAATTTTTTGTCATGATGTATCTTTGCCTTAAATTAAAATTCTATTAAAGTAAACTCTATCTAAAATTAACTAAAGAATGTGACTTTATTAATATTTTATTCTCATAAGGTTTAGTTTGCGAAAAATCCTTTATTTTCAATTATTTATATCCCGAAAACTATTAGTGCCTCGACATTTTCTCTGAGGAAAAATCGTTTTTAAATTGACCAGAGAATCTATCTTTAAAATATGAAGCGGTAGTTGCGGGACACCTGTATATTAATATATATATATTATAAAATTAATTGATTACACTGGAGTCTCTCAAAAAAGCAAACCGCGAAGGAATATATTGCATTCTCCGTGTGCTAAGTCACTTTCAGATAACATGAATAAGGGTAACGGTCAATTATTCATTAATCAATCAATTATTCTTGAGAGATTTCAATGTAATATCTCGTTATATAAATATGTAATTATATTTTACATGTAAAACGCATTTTGCCTCTTCTTTTCTACATTCATCTACTTATTTTAGCGTGGTGATGTACTGGAAACTGAGATCGAGAGTCTGGGACGTCTGAGAAACAAAGTAATATGATCTAAGAAACCAAGTATGCCTTTGGAAAGCGTTATCAAAACTTCTTCACAAGACTGGACGGTCCTTCGGGAATCGACATTCGCGATGACGTTGAATCATCCCAAAGGCTATATCTGATCCAGATAAAGGAATACGTATTCGAACAACATCGATGATTTCAACATCATTGCAAATGTTTATGTCGTAGGTAACAGCATCGCCATTCTTCGCTCAGGACACAAGCGCGCCTAGCAACATTGATAACACAGCAACACTAATTTTCTATGTGTCACGTATTTTATGTACTTATATAATTAAAGTCAGATTATTCCTACTGTGTGTCTATTTTATTTCGTTCAATCTAATCTTTAAATAATAATGGTTTTTTACATGTTTTAATTAATTATATTAGCAGTTGTTTTGTATTTTATTTTGAAACTTTATGTTCAATTATTATTAAACATTATAAATATTGTAAAAGTTGGCACATATATCTACAGTGTATATTTAAATGATTTCTAAAATATTCTTGGAGAATTTGAATGAAAATTAGACGAATATTTTGAGATATTTATATTCAATTGAGTGATATATTTCTACAATATTTATCAATATAAAAATAGATAAACATGTTTATGAGTAATGACAAATACAAGTAGTGATCTGATATCACTTTTATTTATCAAATAATCCTCAAAATCATATAAAATGCTTTAGATGAAAGAATAATCAATGTCAACATTATTGATTACTTTTTCCTGTTACCTAATATAAATATTATATTATTTATCAAATTATATTATTTTAAAATAATATAATTTGTACCACTAATATATGTGAATTCTTATGAAAATCTGTTTCTTAATAAATTAGATTATAATATGAAATTTAGTTGTCATTGATTTATATGTACACAGCATCAAATGCAATTTAAATATATATAAACGATATAAAGAAAACTTACATTTATTTAAGTTACGATATAAGTTACGATATTAGTTTTACACTGTCATTTTGAATATATTCATTATACTGTTCTGGAATGCCTTTAAACATTTTTATTTTGGCTCGTATTTGTTTCCAAGTCAATTGATAATGATTCTTCTTATCTCTTGACATTGCCTGTAAAAAATATATATAGAAATAATTTACTGTATTATTAACAGTAACGATTTTTCAACAAAAAGTATTTCACCTTGTAATCTTCACCGTATCTTTTGATCAAATAAGTTAAAAATTGTGCCTGTCCTTTCGGTAACTTGAAAAGACGCTCTCGAGGTTTTTTCGCTTCAGCTTCCAACTTTTCCATTACGTGATTTTTTATTGGAGTTACATCTTCAGCATCATAATCCGACAAACTCTCATCTTCCTTAACTATTCTTCTGGCTTTTTTCAACATTTCACGCTTCGTGTTAGGAATTTCTACCGCTTCATTTGAATCATATGCCAAACCCATTTCCTTCAAATTGACTCGTGTAGACTTCGTACACATCCATGCTTCCTTTATCTGACTACTAATGATATTAATAAGAAATAAGATATTAATTAATCAAAATTCTATCCAATCTCCCTCTATATAATTTTAATAATTATTATATACTTTAATGTATGATTAATATTTATTATATTAATTAGTTGTTTAATTGTGTAAAGTTTAACATTTAATTGTCATTGAATATTTTAAAATCATAAAAATTTTCATATACATCGATAATATTGTTGCACATTCTAAGTTATACGTCAGTTAGGTTAAGAAACTCACCACGAGATATTTGGCAGTTTTCGCAACTTATTTCGCAGCCTCTTTCGATTCACATTCGGATTAAATTTCTTCTTACGTTTCAGCTTCCTAATTCTCTTAATCTTCATTCTTTCGATATTTCTAATACGCGTTCAACGTTTATGACTTCACACGTGCGTGCATGCGTACATAAATGAGAATCTTTTCGGTGATCCCTGAAACCGATACTCTCTCTACGGACATTGAAAACGTGGACATGAATTACAAAGCCATGAATGTTCTCAGAGGGTAATATATAATGTGCACAAGTTCTGGTTTTGTTCCATGCTATGTGCACAAAACGCCGGTAACAAAGGTGCTAAATAACAAGATATTTATATGAATTGATAGTAAATAAATTATTCAATCGCGAAAGATACTGTAATATTCAAAGATGAAATAAATATTTTTCTATATTCATTGTCACATTTATTTTTTTATTTACAAAACACAAAATGCCTGCTGTGGGAAAACATTTTTAATCGTATTTCTATAAATCTTCTTAATTAGCAGTAAACTGATCTTTGATATTTATCAATCATTTTTTTTAATTATGTAAAAATTTAATTATTAATACATGTATAGAATTTGTCAAATTAATCACTGATTCTCCTGAAGTTTTTATAATTAATACACGAAACGATAATATAGATGTTGCAAAATATTTTAAGTCTCTTCCTTTATATAAAATATAAAGAATTCCTATGTTCCATTTTAATTTTTATTATTATTATATTTTTATTACTATTATATTTTTATTAATTATTATTATTATTATTATTATTATTATTATTATTATTATTATTATTATTGTTATTATTATTATTGTTATTATTATTATTATTATATTTTTATTATGATTATTATATTTGTATTACTATTATATTTTTATTAATTATTATTATTATTAATTATTATTATTTACTTTTATTATAATTTTTATACCGACGTAATATTTTTATGCTATAAATACATATTACAAAATATATGACAAAATATAATACAAATTTAATATAATTCAAAAATATAATTCAAAAATATAATTCAAAATTTAATACAAAATAATTTATTACACGAAAACGTCCAAAATATACGTATAATATAAAATTTACTAAAAATTTTTACATAGTCCAGACGAAACTGATCAGCAAAGATTAATTACGCGACATTTATTATTATTTATTATTAATAATAGAGATGTAATAATAGAATTTAATAAGTTTTATAGAACGTAAATAATCGTGATCAAAAGAGTCATTAATAAAATTATTGATCGTTTCTTCGATTGTAGAAGAAAGTATTTGCATTATTGACACATTTTGTATAAATTATCAAAAAAAATATTCAAAATAAAATAACAGAATAAACTTCGAAATCAACAATTAAATTACTAAATAAATCGCGATTTAAAATTCGCGAGAAAACGCGATGAATAAATAAATCGACAATAATCGGAATATTCGATTGCGAGATATGCATAATTTTTATAATATGATAACCGAAACCATCAATAGACACGCGTGCGATATAATTATTATCATACAAATGATGACAGACGAAGATATTTTGGCAAACATTTGTGATCTGTATTGTTTATGAACATAAAATTCACTGTCCGATTTACTTGCGATTAATATGCGACTTTATACGAATTTTATTGATTGAGAATAAAATGCATCTCTTATTTCGCGCATGATTAGTTATAATAAATAATAAGATGAAATGAGCTCTATAAGGTTTAAAATATAATTAAAAACCGCGTTGTGTTTAATAGAAAAATATCAAGTTTAATAGAAAATAACGGAACGAACGATTTTCAAAGTGCTCTAATGCCTAAAAGCCCTCTAATAATCGATGTAATTGTATAGTTTAATAAGATTTAAATAATGTAAAGAATCACGTTTAAAATGGTCATTAATAAAATTATCCATCGTCTTTTAAATTATAGAAGAAAATATTTGCACTACCAGCATTTTGCACGAACTATTAAAAACAATATTCAAAGACGTGGAAAGATAAAGCTTTAATGTATAAGTCAACGATTAAATTATAAGATAAATCGCGATTTAAAATTCACGATAAAACGCGACGAATAAATAAATTGATAATATTTAGAATATTCAATTGTAGATATGCGAGGGACATACCAGTAATCTGATAAAAAGAGGCACGATCTTGAAAAATGAAGAACGATTACCATCTTATTTCTACATCAAATTTCGCAAGATCATTCTGCGAAGAAAAGTTAAGTGATTCATTAAACGTCGGGAACTTCATTGTAGGAGAGAACGAATCATGGATCTTCCGGAATATTTCCGATAGCAATGATTTCAGTAATAAATCAACGACAATTATCTTCATTATATACCCTCATCATTATCTTCAATTCACGAAATTGATATGCATATCAGAAAACATGTTCTTCCATTATTAAGAAATATATTTCTTTATTCAAAATTAAATGGATATAACGATCTCTTTTATTGAAATCTGATTACGAACGATTATATTTATAAATAATAAAATACATGCATTACTGGAGTTTGTGTTAAATGTGCGAACACATAATTTGGGGTACCGTTCGTGCGTGCGAGACGAATCGAATCCGATATCAGCAAGATTTAAAAAATTTCAATTCGAACAGTGTGCAAAATAAAATAAATTAAATAATTTTAAACAATTAATTCTGGATTAATTCTCTAGATTCTTATGCTTATAACATTAAAATTAATAATTTCTTTTCTTTTAATCAATTTTTTATTGATATAAGGATAGCCATTCGATTTGTCTCGAAATTTTTAAGTATTCGCAAATTTTATATAACATTCATGTATAATTTCCCGTATATATAATATATAATATAACATTATTATAAAAATTATAAAAATACTTTGGATACGTGAATTTGTATGTATTTTACTATACACATATATAGAATGATATATACCTAAAAACTAATGTTTTAAAATGATGATGTCCAATACCTGCAAATAATTTCTAAAAAGAAATTAAAAATTAATATCTCCAGCATCTAGAAATAATTTTTCAAAAGAGACAAATTATATTAACTAAAAATATATTCGTTCGTAATCATTTTTATTAAAAAATTTATACAAATTAATTACAATATGAAATTATTTGAAAAATTAAAATTTATAAACAACGTTATATCCATATTTAATCTATTATTAAATTTTTCTGGCATTACATATGTATATATATATATATAGACAATAATAATACCAATCCTAATAATGAAAGAACATTTTTAACAAAGAAAAGGAAAGATACATTTCATTCATCTAAATATATATTATTTAAATTAATTCGACGTTAAAGAAGTATTGTTGAATTATCAAATCTTATCACATCGAATCTTCTTTCTCTTATTCGACATTTCTTTATATTTAATTAGCAATATTTTGGAATATCATCTGACGAGAGGAACAGCGATAAAATTCTTTTGTTAAAATGATAATCTTGTATAAGGACACGAAGAGAACGCGGAAAAACATGGTATTTTCACAATCATAATTTAATAATTTATTTTAAGAATTCAATTCCGCGCGATATCGAATTCATAAATAAATAAAGCTAATGTGGAAAGCATATCATTAAATTTATAATTTATAATTATATTTACTATTTATAATTTATAATTTACAAAATATTCATATAATATTCAAAAATATTAAATCAATAATCATTTGGTTTTATATTAAGTTAAAATAAAGTTTAAAAACAATATCTACAAACAAATTCTACGATGGATGAGCTATGAGCAATTAGAAGATAAGTGCGTATTATAAGAATAAATTAGCATCAAAAATTGATGAAACTGATAATTGTTAATGCGTGTCCTTTATTTAATAAATTAGAGAAAATCTTTACAAAAAAATCTTTTCTTAATCTCTCCTTTTTTATTATAATAATATTTCAATATTTTAATTAATATTTCAATATATTTTCGCGAGAGGTAAAGCATATTCGAAAGTACTTATTAAACTTATTTAATTTAATTTAATTAATTTAATTTACTTTAATTTAACTAATTTAATTTAATTATTTAATTGAATTTATTTAATTTAATTTCTAGCTCATCCATTTTAAGGCAACGGATTTATCTACAATCTACAATCTACAATCTACATCTACATCTACACAGAGAAAAATATAATTCTACTGCCAAGAGAAGCGATTATTCAGTTTATTTTTCTTTTTAATAGTTTTTCTTCCAAAAAAAATATATTCTTGATAATAATCTTAAAATATACTCATCACAATTTTAAAAATCTCATTATCATGTACTCAAAGAAGAATTTATTTTCTCTTTAAGAATATTATAAAGTTGTATCAAAGCAAAGTCAAATTTACTTTACGTCAACTTTTGTAGTAAGCAAACTAAATTTTTGTTTTAATTTAATATTCTTGATTAAAATACTGCACTTACTAAAATTTAGAATATATTCAATTAAATTTAATGCTTGTGATAAACTTGTGATATATTTGCAGATATACAAACTTATGATATACATAAAATAAATAATATTTACTTGAATACAGTATACATTTTTCTCTATGTACAGCTGCAATCTGTACGAATCCGTTACCTTAAAGTTAAATAAAAGTTTTTTTCACTCACCGGCACTGATACGCAACAGCGGAGTTATTGTTATCGAAGCTAGTTGTCTGTAACATACAAATATAAAATTCATTTATAATAATGATCACAAAATGCAATTAATATTTTAAAAAGTTTTATCGCACGGAATTTTATATCCAATGTGTAAAATAATAAGCAAGAGATAAACACGTATGGAAAAATTTTATAAATTTTTGAAACTGTTTTTTAAATAGAAAGTCTTATATGACTTTTATAAAAATCTTTATTTCTAATTTCCTCTTTAATTCATTAATAATTAAATAATAAAACTGAATTATTATGCGTACAATTTATACCAATTGATATACAAATAATAAATATTCACCATCAGGTTGCTCCGCCGATGCAAGATGCCTCTCCCAGACCACCTCCTCCTCTCATGTTGTTGACGCGCGATACTTTTAACGGCACTCCCGCACTCACGAGCGATATTTTTATATCGCTATTTCTGTTATTTTACGCGCGATACTAAACGGCACTCCCGCATTAATTCGTACAATTAAAAATTTTCTATTTGATCGCGCGATGTATATATTCTTGCCGTCCGCGGCACGTTGACGGTACCGATAACGCGAAAGGGTACTTAGCTTCCCATTCAGGTACTTTAAGATTTATCATAAATTTAAAAATTTAAAATAAACCTCAAAGCACCATCCAAGTACTAAGCCCTCCCACCGCGACAAGGTGTACCCTATGGGAGGGTTATATTATATATAATTTTATATATAATATAATATATAATTTATTTTGTATACTATATAAATTTAAATTCGCAAATATAAACGATAAATAAAAATATAAAAGATAAGAGAAAATATATTACACAAAGCAATGTTTAAAATAACTGATTTTAAAACTAATTATTGTGCACTATTAATTTTTACTTTTAAATATATATTTTAATATTATAAATTGCGTAATTACAAAATAATTTATATTTTTTAGATATAACCTTTTAGTAATATGATAAATAAAAAAATTTCTATTTCTATTTTTCTATTTTTTTAGACATGAAATATTTAAATAAATATATTAATATAAAATGTTTTATAAAATATAAGAAGTATCTAAGAATATTAATTAATAAAAAACTTTATAAATGTTTTAATTATTTTAAAATGAAATGGAATATTTTTTATAAGTATATGTATTATATATGTTACAATTTAAAATCACTATTGAATCACTAAAAAGATAAAACGAAACGAGAAATATGTATATTTTGATTATATCTACTATTGATAAATAATTTATATATTGCGTCCGCGGAACGATATCGAACGCGCGCGACACAATCAGCATACGCTGACGTTCGTGCACTCGTAAATAATAACGCGATCAAAGATCACAAATAGACGCGCGTCCCCACAACTTGACAACTGGGCTCACAATCAGACTCTCTAACAGTCGTTTATAATAATATCTTGACAACGCGCGCGATGATCTTCTTCGAAAGAATTCAACGGGTGACGAATACATTCAACGGGATGGGACGTGGGGACGCAACAATATAATAAATAATGAATGTGATAAATAATTTATATTAATGACTTACATCATGTATTAATCTACTTCCAATATCCCCTTTTTTTTCTTTTGCTTTCTTCGCTTTTTCCTCATTGACACTTCAATCCTCGTGGCACTCATTTGAATTTCTCGTTGCACTTACACTTATTCACGAAAAGTTCCTCGTTGCACTTGCAATTGTGTTCAGAGAAAGAATTTAATAATATATGATACGTCTTACAACACTACTTCACTGCTCAAGAGCCACTGAGTGAATGATCGTAAGTCAGAAATATTATCACGATACTGTTTATATCGTCAAGGTTGACTATGTCAGAGAAAGAATTTGATAATATGTGAAACGTCTTTCACGTCACTACTCAAGGTCGCTGTGCGAAACACAATAAGCCATGTAACATATTAACAATACCGCGATACTGTTTATCAAGGTCGAACATGGTATTATTGATAATTCTCTCGTTAAACACAAAAGGCTTTCGGACCGTGGCGTAGGATGGTAGTACGAAAATTAATTAGCAATAGAAAACGCAAGACAGAGGCATTCAATTAAAAATGATTTAATAAACAAACTCTGTCAGCACAAAATTATTAAGATACAATATGATAGACAAACGCACGTTTCAATCTTCTACAGATCCTTTTCAATGTCATAAAAATAATAAAGAAATAGACGTTAGAAAATTAAAGACAAAAGAGGTCATGAGGACCTTAATAACGGTTACAAATGTTTAGAACGCATGAAAAATGGTCGATATTACGCTAGATGGAAAAAACGCAATTTTTGAAACCATATGCACAAGCAAAAAGTAATAAAGGTCATGAAATGCTGTAAGAGAGCATCGCTCACCTCGATATCAAGACAAATGCGCTATAAATAAAAAGGAAGTCTGAGATCTGAAATCCCACGAAGAATCCATCCAAAGGGTAAAAATTAATAAGTTAAAGATGTCCATAGAGAAGTCAATATGAAATGAAAAAAGTAATCCAAATTTAAATCGCTCTGTCCAAGAAGTAATAAGAAGTGGAATTGATAACGAGGTGGCAGCCTGTAAAAAAGAAAAAAACAAGAAATTTTTAATTGAATGCCTCTGAATGTCTTGCGTTTTCTATTGCTAATTAATTTTCTTACTACCATCCTACGCCACAGTCCGAAAGCCTTTTGTTTTTAATTTTGTATTATTACTATACGGACTGTTAATCCTTCTCATTTTAATTTTTAATTCTTTCGTTGCCGAAATATTTTGTAATATAAAATATTTGCGCGAGAAATATTAAATTATAAAAGTATTTTAATTTATTGATTACGATTAATTGATTATTTATTAAACTATTCATCATGAAGTCTTACGTTATGCTAATTATTTGCATTTATAATTCGATTGTTTTATTTTGTGTTCTCTCACAATTCCCTCTCTCCAAATTATATTTAGATTGTAAAGTAGAATGATAAAGTAACACGAATGGAATATATTTGTGACTTTAAGTATTAAAATAATAATTATTAATTATTATAATATTAATTATAATAATAATTATTATAATATAATACAATATAAATTGAAAGGAATTAGGCTCTATATGTATTTAAACAACACGATAAGAAACTAACAAATAAGAGCCACCGCGGATGGTAATAATACAATATACTTCGATATGACAAACGGACAATAACACGGTGTTCGGCCTTGACGTAAATAATAGCGCGCTAGTCATACGGTCTGAGTATCATTCACAAGACGACACTCGAGCAATAAAGATCGTAGTGCGAAATACGTCGTATATTCTTAAATTAATTATTAATTAAACGATTATTATATCATGACTTTCAATTATATTAAACTTTCGATTCTATAATTCATTCTGCAGTCCATTCTTTATCACAATAGCAGCGGGATTCAATCGTTTACCGGAAATCTCAAGAAAAAGGAAATTCATCGTGTCATTACTTTGCATCCTGTAAAAAGCGCGCCTCGCATGTACAGGCTGTACAATTATATGAGGATTAGTATCAAGTATTATAATTACGATAATTACAGGAAAAGCTGGTTGTTACATTTTACTTATCTATAACTGTAGAATAATCTGTTGATAACTGTTACACGTGCCAGCAAAATTGTATGAATGATGCGAAGAAGAATTGCTTTGTTTTTTTTTCA